>JAPDVU010000012.1:45280000-45290000 GCA_026230045.1 Corynorhinus townsendii
CTTGGTTGTAGTTTCTTGCTGTTCATCACTTTGAATAATTCTTGCCACTCCCTTCTGGCCTGCATAGTTTCTGTTGAGAAATCAGCTGACAGTCATGTGGGTACTCCCTTGTAGGTAACTAACTGTTTTTCTCTTGCTGCTTTCAAGATTCTCTCTTTGTCTTTTGCCCTTGGCATTTTAATTATGATGTGTCTTGGGGTGGTCCTCTTTGGATTCCTCTTGTTTAGGGTTCTGTGCGCTTCCTGGACTTGTAAGTCTATTTCTTTCACCAGGTAGGGAAAGTTTTCTGTCATTATTTCTTCTAATAGGTTTTCAATATCTTGCTCTCTCTCTTCTTCTGGCACCCCCATAGTTCGGATGTTGATACACTTAAAATTGTCCCAGAGATCCTTACACTATCTTCATATTTTGGATTCTTTTTTCTTTTTGTTTTTCTGATTGAGTGTTTTTTGTTTCCTCATATTTCAAATCTTTGGTTTGGTTCTTGGGGTCCTTTGGTCTACTGTTGAATTTCTGTATATTCTTTATTTCAGACAGTGTATGCTTAATTTCTGACTGGTTCTTTTCCATTTTTTTGGCATTCTCCTTAAGATCCTTAAAGGTCTCACTAAGTTCCTCAGAGGTTTTTAGAAGATTCTTGAGTAACCTTATAACTGTGGTTTTGAACTCTATGTCCAGTAGTTTTCTTTCCTCTATTTCTTTTATTCATGACATGTTTCTTTGTCTCCACATTTTGGCTGATTCCCTGTGTTGATGGAGTAGTTTTCTATGGTAAGTGACCTATAGGACCCAGTGGTTAAGCCTCCCCAATCACCTGAGGTGGACACTCTTGGTGCATCCCTTTGTGGGCTGAGTGCACAGTCTTGTTGTAGTTAAGCCTTGATTGCTGTTGGTACACTGGGAGGAATTGACCTCCAGGCCAATCAGCTGTGAGAACTTGCTGTATCTATAATGGAAGAACTGCTGTGCTGGAGACATGCTTATGGTGCAGGACTTGTTTCAGTGGGGCTTTGGTGCTCACTGAGTCTGCCTCTTGAATGTGTCACTTATGGGTGTGAGGAGTTGAAATCTGGTGTCGTCTCACACTGACCACTAGGTACACTGGCTTCTGGATCTCCAATAGGGTGCAGGCCAGCTACTGTCTGTGGCCACCCAGCAGGAGCTACAGTGAGATCTGCAGATTTGTCTTCTTTGCTTGGGTTTTGGAAGTTTTGGAGCTGTCTGAACAGAGCTGCAGTTTGTTAGGTTAAGCTACAATAGGGCAGGCCATATATATGCAAAAGCCACTGCGCACAGTTTGGGTGGGTTTGTAAATTGGGCAGGGCAGGGTCTCAGGGAATCATTAGGGCGTGGCAAACATCAATGGGTACCAATGCAGTAAGCTGTCTCTGCATCTCTGCGTTTCCATGTCCCTGCATTTCCACTTCCCCGTGTCCCGCATCCCGCGCCCCAGTGCAGTAAACAATGATTCCTGTGCAAACCTCTGCGAGAAAGCCACCCTCACTTTCTGACCCGATGGCAGACAGTCCAGCTTCTCCCCTTAGGAATCTGGGTCCCCAGAGTCTTGCCGGAAACTGGAGTTCAGAGCAGTCGGGAGCTTGTGTCTCCTTCCCAATTGAAAAACACAGCACACCCAGTCACCAGCCCGATTCGTGCATCTCTGTACTTCTGCTTTTCTACGCTTGTGCACTTCCTACCTGGTCTCAATGCTCTTTTCTCTTTCCTTCTAGTTGTAGAACTTCTAAGCCAGCTTTCCCATGGTTCTGGGTGATAGACTTTTTGTCTTTTAGTTGTAGTTTTGGTGTGGTTGTGAGAGGCAGCACATACAGGTGTATAGCTTATGCTGCCATCTTGGTTTCTCTCGAATGGGGATTGATTTTAAAAGAATCTGCATAAATAGTATAAATACTGAGATTTAGAATACTTACATGTATAAGTATACCAATTTATACATAACTGGAAGACATTTTATTGTATAATAAAATGACATCTTATTGTATAATAAAATGACTGCCTGTTCAATAATTCTCACCTCTTATCTCATAATCTCCTACTTTTATAACATATTCACTATATATCTGCATGTCAACATTTTCCTGTATCCCAGGATAAATATTTTCTTTTTTGAATAATTATACTATCTAACCTCTCTCTTACTGGCTTTGTAAGTTAGACAGTACCCTCATATGACTGACCAACATTTTCAAGATACGGCAGGTGTTACACAACTCTTCAAGGTTTTTAGGACAACTAGAGCCGTCAAAAGCAGCTTTATTAATTCCCCTTGAGTTTACCTTGTTGGTAGTGCTGGTTCTCTCTCACCTGCAACAGCTCATAGGAAGGACCTATTTGCCTAACTGATTTTCATATTTTTCTCAGGTTTCTTGCTTTACTTCATTACTTTTTTTAGAAAAAGTAATTTCTAACAGAGATAATGTTATTTCTCCACTGCCAAGCCTCTTAAATAATAGATAATTAATTACATTCCCCTCTTTTTCAATGAAGCATAAAAACTTTCTTTAAAAAAGTATTTGTTCCTTGTGAGGCTAACCATACATTTTGAGCAGTAAAGTTTCTTGTGTGTGTGTGTTTTAGCTTCCAATAAATTTTTTTCCCATTTTAAAAAAAATTTCTTTATTGATTAAGGTATTAAATATGTGTCCTTATTCCCCCATTACTCCCTACCCCCCTATTCATGCCCTTACCCCCTGTTGTCTGTGTCCATTGATTAGGCTTATATGCATGCATATAAGTCCTTTGGTTGATCTCCCCCCACTTATCCCCACCATCCCCTGCCTTCCCTGAGGTTTGACATTCTGATTGATGTTTCTCTGTCTCTGGATCAGTTTTTGTTCATCAGTTTATGTTGTTCATTATATTCCACAAATGAGTGAGATCATGTGATATTTATCTTTCTCTGCCTGGCTTATTTCACTTAGCATAATGCTCTCCAATTCCTGGAGACCAATAAAATGTTTAATGCAAAGAAATATTGCTAGTTTTTGAAAGAAGTGATTATAATAGATTCAACCATACGACTGGATGGAAGGTTTAGAAAGAAAGGAACCAAATTGCTAGAAGGAAAGATGCTTAGACAATGCAAATAGTTTAAAATATAATATGAAAGGAATAGAAATCATTGAGTTCATTTTTAATTAAAAATAAAAATTTATAAGATCCTGTGCAAGCATTAAAGTATAGAAAGCTAATATTTGTTCATAAAGCCATCTCAATGAAAGCTGGATGCAGAATATTAAACCATTAGACTACTTATGAGATGTAGCAAAGGAGTTCATTTAATTCCTTAATAAATGGAAATGAAAAAATACACTCTGAAAGGGAAAAAATATGCAGTAAACGCCTTATAAAAGATACACTGGGCATTGCAATGCAAGATTAACAAATGCACCTTTTAGGATGTTTTTCATTGGAATAATAGGGGTTTTGTTTGTAGATTTTACATGTGTAGAGCTATGATTTCTTCTTCTTCACTCCTCACATTCTCCCAGATATCAAGCCCAGTTGATCTTTCTCAATACCTTTAATATGCATCCCTTCCTTTTAATTCCACAGGCACCATCCTGATGCAAACCCTGTCATCTCATACCTAAATTCTGATCTTGACCTCTTAACTAACCTGTCTGTTTTTAATTTTTTCCCCATCTTACTCTTTCTACCTGCCACTTTCAGATTAAAACCTCTTTAGTAACACAACTTTGCTTTTCTAAAACTCTGTAATGTTTCCCTGAATCCCATGAAGTAAGCTATGAAAATTTAACTTGGTGCTAAAGGCCCTCAGTGAATTGATTCCAGCCAACCGTGTGTCTCTAACAGAGCCCCGGACTGTCTGTCAGGACCTGCAGACAACTTGTGTGCCCAGCCTCCGTGGCTTTGCTGGTAAAATTCCCTCAACCTGGACGCTCTTTCAATCTCCTTTATCCCTATTGAATTCTACTCATATTTTACAGACTTCTCAAATCAAGTGTCATCTCTTCTGCAGACCTTATTTTCATGTTTCTGCAGTTGAAAATTATTTCTATCTTTTAAACCACAGCCTCATTTGGGCATAAGTCAGAATTATAAGCTGTAATTGACCAAGTGCCTAGAAATTTTCTGATCCTGGCACTTTTCATACTTTATATTTTCTACCACTTCTAGATGTCCAAAGAATCAAGCCCAGAACTAACACATAGCAGTAACACACCAAATCATTGTTGAATGAATGAGTTACACACAAAAACTTAGTGGTAACCTAATAATGAGCCATGCATTGCATCTAATAATAGTTGTCGAGCTTACAGAGTAATTACCAAAAAGTATTATTCATATCCCCCATGTGTTACTTACTGAGAAATTTAACAAATTCATGCATATAAAGTACTTACTATAATACCTAGTACACAGTAAGTGCTCAAAAATAGTTATTTTGTTATTAATATTAGTTATAATTTTATTAGAATTTATAATAAGTATTGTATGTTAGGGGTTGTATATTTCTTCATCTGTTTCTCATACACTCTCACACAATGGATTTAAAATTTTTATTTATATAAAAAAGGAAAAATGATGACGATATTAAGCTTTAGTATTATGGATGAATAATTTAAAATATTGAGCAGGTTAGTATTATGGATATACAATTAAATTAATTAGGACTCTGATAAGACACAAAAATTAGAAGTCCAATTTTCTATTTTAAAAGGGGGGATTCATTTTCTTCCCTTTTTTAAAAGTTGTATTGGAGTGACATTAAGATTATATAAAATTCAAGTGTATAATTCTATGTATTTGCATAGTGTTATTTTTACATTACAGTTGATATAGAACAGTGGTCAGCAAACTGTGGCTTGCAAGCCACATGCGGGTCCTTGGCCCCTTGAGTGTGGCTCTTCTACAAAATAAAACATGCGGGTGCGCACGTACGAAAATTGCTGGGTTCTTCTTTGTCTCTTGTTATAGCTCTTTGTCTTAAAGTATATTTTGTCTGGTATAAATATTGCTACCCCAACTTGTTTTGTTTTGTTTCCATTTTCATAAAACATCTTTTTCCAGCCCTTTGCTTTCAGTCTGTGTGTGTCTTTTTATCTGAAGTGAGTCTCTTATAGAGACTACTTATAAAGATGTTGTTTTACTATCCATTTAGTCACACATGGTTGTTTTTTTTATTGTAGCATGTAACCATTTGCATTTAAAGTAATTGTTAATATATATGTATGTATTGCCACTTTGTTATTCATATTTTAATATTATTTTTTCTTTTTCTATTTCTTAAAAAAAAAGACCCTTTGACATTTCTTGCAGTACTGATTTGGTGGTGGTGAATTCCTCCACCTTTTTCTTGTCTGTGAAACTCTTTACCTAACCGTCAATTCTAAATGATGGTTTTGTTGGGTAGAGTAATCTTGGTTGTAGATCTCTGCCTTTCATCACTTTGGATAATTCACACCAATCCCTCTGTCCTGAAATGTTTCTGTTTAGAAATAGCTAACAGTCTTATGGGAGCTTCCTTGTAGGTAACTAACTGCTTTTCTCTTGCTGCTTTTAAGATTCTCTTTGTCTTTAATCTTAATACATTTTAATTATGATGTATCTTAGTGTGGGCCTCTTTGGGTTCATCTTGTTTGGGACTGTCTGTGCTTCCTGGACTTCTATGTCTATTTGCTTCACTAGGTTAGAAAATTTTTTTGTCATTATTTTTTAAAGTAGGTTTTCAATTCCCTCTCTCTTCTCTTGGCACCCTTATGATGTGAATGTTGCTATGCTTGAAGTTGATCCAGAGACTCCTTAAACCATCCTCATTGTTTAGGATTCTAAAAGGGGGTTCATTTTTTAAATGAGGTGTCATACCTAGAAATCTGTAGCTACCTGGTGGCTTAAAGGGAACATTCATCAGTGTTCTATCCACCACACTTCTCATTACTTTCTCACTTCTAATTGTCTAGGCCTATTTTGTCTTTATATTTGCAGCCTTGCATTTTCTGGTACAAGGGAACAGTTGAGGAATACCTCTTGTATCAGATAGAAATGAGAAATTTAGAAAGACCTTTCTCTTATTCATATTTTCCCAAACTAATAATTTGTTCTCACCTAAATTATAGCCTTTCTTTGGTGGATAGGTTGGTTATAGCTTAAACTCAAAGATCCCATGATTGAGAATTTTATAGAGTCCTAAAAGGGAAAGTTTTTTGTTTTATTCTCTGAAAAGTAACTGCTATAAACTATATAAGAAGCAGCTGGGAGAGATCAAGATGTTAGCACTACAAAATTAGAAGAAAGCAGTTTGGTAGGAAATGATGAATCAGCTTTATTCTCAGGTTACAATTAAAAGAAAGTAAGAAGAACCAGGAAAGTGGCAGCTTTCTGGCCTAAAGTTGGGAAATATATAATCCTCCTTCTCTGAACAGGTCCTTCATAGGAATTATGTACTTTATGGAACATTTTGAAATGTTATATTGCTTCAAGTAGTTCCTCTGTTTTCTAATACTCTAATCAGCTATTTCAAAAGAGGAAATAGATTATACTATGAAAAATCTATATAAACTATATAATTATTTAACATTAAGCCAGATCCTTCAGGCCACGATCTCTTTTACACAAGGAATTTGTATCTAAAATGTCTACCTGAAACAGTTGTTAATTTCCCAGTTCAACTTTATTTGCTCTCAAACATTTATATTCCAATCTGGTTAATCTGATAGTTTGAGCAATGACATTATCTTTGTCAACTGAGTTGGCATTTGAGTAGGGAACACTTTATTCAAGGAATACAGATAACTGAATAATAACATACTATGTACCAAAGATCTACCAAAGAACATAGTTAAATGAAAATGTCATTTATCCATTTGGTACGTGATTTTTTAAAGCACTGCTTGTGTAGCACATTGAAGAAATTAGAAAGTGTGTCTAATTATGTAAAGTTGCCTCATTTTAGGTATAATATACCAGATTTCTGGTAGACCTTTTTCAAACACTGTGTAATTCAGTATAAAGAGAACAAAGGTGGGTGTATCAATGAGATGATTTATCTAAATTAAAGTTGTCAGAGTATGACCAACCAGAGCCAAAATATATCCACAGCTCTGAAATCTAGTTTCCCTTCCCCAGTAAAATATGTTCCTGTCTTCAATAAAAGCAGGTTTCAAATAAAGGGATCAAGGTTAAAACTTAAATGATAATCTTAGAAATTTATCTCTGAAGAGTTTAATCTTGTTATTTGGAAATGTTAATTGTGAAACCATTTCCCAAAGATACAGAAAAGCAAATTTTGTTCTCTTTTCTTTTTACTTTTTTTTTTTTTTAACTTAGAAGACATCTGCACATCTATATGCACAACTAGTTACAGACTGGGTAATAGTAAACCATGACCAATTACGATGGCAATAAGGCAGAGGAAGGTAAAGAACAACTGGCCAGGAATTTTGAATTGTTCTAGATTCTATACAGGACAACTTCATTCTACATTATAAAACTTAACTAGAAAACAAAGATGGTTCGGAAAATCAAGATTGAGTCAGCTATAGATAACCTGTCATGTGTTCTTAGAGATTCAAGAAATAACTAAGAAAATTTAAGAAGTTTTTTGTAAGTGTTTTTAACTACTAACATGTAAAAGCTTTCATTAGATGTTGGTGAGAGGTACACAGATGTATTAAACATTTTTCCAATCCTCAAGAAATGTATCACTTAGAAAAAACGTTTCAAACTAATTTTAATGCAAAAGTGTAAAAGAGCATATAAAGGAGATATAAAATTTTATTTTTATATCTATGATATGGAGTTTTCATCATCAGATTAAAAAATAGTTTGTTTGATTTTATTGAGTTGAAAAGGATGAGAGAAAAGACATCTATATATATATATAAAACTCTAATATGCAAATAGACTGAACTGCGGAACAACCGAACAACTGGTCGCTATGACGTGTGCTCTGACACCTTTGAACAATGGTCGGGCTCATGTCATGTTAAGTTCTTTTGTTCAAACTATCTTTTTTGATTGTTACTTTTGAGCAAAGTGACAAGTAAAATCCTATCTAATAAAACCCTAATATGCAAATCGACCGAAAGGCCATATAATGGTCGCTATAATGCTCAGTGACCACCAGGGGGCAGACGCTCAACACAGAAGCTGTCCCCTGGTGGTCAGTGTGCTCCCACAGGGGTAGCGCCGCTCAGCCAGAAGCTGGGCTTAAAGCTGGTGAGCACAGCGGCAGTGGCAGGAGCCTCTCCAGCCTCCAGTGCAGGCAAGCAGTAAAGAGCGCGGGGTCCTGGACTACAGGAGCCCCAGACTATGAGAGGGTGCAGGCTGCGCTGAGGAACCCCGCCCCATCCTCCCCCCACCCACCCCCCAGTGCAGAATGTGGTGCACCAGGCCTCTAGTAAATAAATAAATAATAAATTGGGGATTATTGACTCCAAAATTATCCTTTGACAAGACTGTCCATTGTTCCTACTGCATCTACCCTCAGAAATGTTCAGATTCTGCTTTTAATGAGTCTGATTTGGAAAGTTTCCAATAAATTATTTGAGTAAACTGTTTTTCCTCAAATAGTGCTTAGGTGAAATATTTCTGGTACAAGATTAATGTGGCAAAAAGCAATAGCTTGTCTAGATACCAAAAAAGATGTAATTTAAATGAATCCCATTCTTAACAAAACAGACTTAATTAAAAATACCTAGGATTAAATCTATCAAGTATACAAATAAACTATAAGAGTAAAATTATAAAACTTTATCAAAGGACAAACACTAAAACTTAATTATCCAGAGTTATATGCTGTACTGTATAAAAAGACAAAAATATCTTAAAATGCCCATTATTTATAAAATAATGTATAATATTGATAAAATCCCAGTTAAAATCTTAACAAATTGTACTTGAAGTTGGTTAAGTTTATTTTTAAAATATATAGGGAGAAATGTATGATAGAAGAGCTAAAAATCTTTTTAAAAGGGCAATTACAGGGTACTGGAAATGTAAGATGTTAATATATATTCAATTTGAGAAATTTTAAGAATAATTTTTTTCATAAAAATATGTAAATATATTAATGAAAAACAATGGAAGGTCACAAAGCAGACTCATGTATTCATGAAGTTAATTTTATGATTCCTGCAGCATTGAAAGGCAGTGCAGTAAAGAGTTTCAATAACAAGTTTTTTTAAAAATTGGAGCAAAGTTACATGGCTAACACAAATCATGCCTCAAAGTAAATCCAGGTATATTACAGTATCAAAACCATAATGGAAATTTAAAACTATAATAAAACTATTTTAAATGGACAGCATTTTTATGATCTCAATTGCAAAAGTACTTCTCTGCATAATACCAAAAAGCAAACGAATAAAAATAAAAACTAAAACAAAAGAACCCAGAACCCATAAAGGAAAAGATTGATAGGTTTCTCTATGTAAAAACTTTTAAATTATTTCAAAATCAAATGTACATTATAAGCAATGTAAAGAAAAACAAATCTTAAGATATAGGTTAGAAACAGATTGAGGAGGGGAATGATTTCCAGGCTAAGCAGTGAATTTCCTCTGCGAGCAACTGAGAATCATAAAAGGTTTTTGACAAGGAAAGTAGGATGATCAAAGATGCCTTTTAACAAAGGAATTTGTTCAGCCATATAAAGGATGAATTAGAGCCGCATTGGCAGGCCAGGTGGGGAGGCGAGTGCTGTGCACACAGCTGTTCAGTGTGGAGACAAAAAGACCAATTCTGAAGCAATTACAATAGTCCAGGCAAGAGACCACAGGCCCATTTTGGTAACTGTGGAAAACAGGGTATCGTATCTGAGAATTTGAGAATTGTGGGCAAGGTAAAAGAACTAACATTTATTGAATGTGCCTATTTACTAGCTATTCTAATTTGCAGAAGGTCACATAAAAAACACACACTTTGCTAAGTCTGGTCACTGCAGTGCCAGACCTCTGTTTTTTAATGTATCCTTCTATCTATCGCAAGTTGCCTCATAAGTATACTACCCTTAGGGTAG
>JAPDVU010000012.1:46715000-46911440 GCA_026230045.1 Corynorhinus townsendii
TTTAACGGGTTTGCCATTTTGATGGGCTTGTAATTTGTTGTTGTTGTTGTTTATCTTACCCATTAGTTCTCTAGTAACTGATGAAACTGGGTCACACTTTGTTGTTCTTTTCACATATTGGTAAGATTTTACCACTTTGCATCTGTACCTGTTGCTTAACCTACAGGTGTCTCTTCCCCCTCATCTTTTTCTTATATAAATTCTTCCTTGCTTTACATGTACTCAACTGCAAGGCTTTTTCTCACCCTGAGGCATTTCCTGATCAAATCTCATGGTTAAGCCACCACCCAGTTTTGACTTTCTGAAGTACTCAGAGTTTATTTCACAGAGTTTCATAAGACATTTGGTTGTGAAAAGAATAGAGTCTGTTTATAATGCTGCTGTGGAAAACACACACAACAACTCCAAGCCTTGATGAAGAGCCCCTATGCAGACCTATGGATGGGCTACTCACTGGCCTCAGAAGCATAGCTTATGACTTATGCAAGTGTTCACCCAAGAATGTTACTCATGTCCCCTAATTTTGTGCCAGAAAGAAGGAAATGATGATATTCTGATTCTGATTACAAACAGCTGTTTTCCTAGATCCTTAAGATGGCTCTGTTATCATATTTACTCTTGAACAAGACTGTGCCCTTAGGGACACACCCTGATGACTGCACCAAGTCCCAAAGTCTTAACAGTTCCCTGTTTATTTGAAAATCTTAGGTGTGTACTGCATATAGAGTTAACTTGCTTCCCTGAAACCCAAGGATATTAAATATAAAATATAAAAAAAACACAAAAACAGGGAAGGATTGCTATTCTAATAAAACTAGATAACAACCGAAACTTATAGTTTGTGACAACATTTTGCTTGATAGAGAAGTATGGCTTAAATTGAGAAAGGAGGCTGAAATCTGATTACTAGGCTTCAGTTTTTCAATTACACATACATTTCTCTAAATAAAACTTATAGTGTCCTGAAGGGAGGAGTGGAAATGTAACTTTAAAAAACAATATGTTAGACAGTTTTGGAGATATAACTAAAGACAAATCAACATGTTAGACAGTATTGGAGATATAAGCAAAGACAAATGAGTAAAAAATAAATAATCCTATGTGTCTAAAGTTGTTGACTATGGAGATTTCCTGTAAGTTATGAGACCAATACTGACCTGGTCTTTTCCAGAGAGAATGGAGAACTGATTGGGGCAAATTATTTATATAATGTGAGTGTATCCAAATGCAGTTGCTTGTATCAAAACTGGGCCCAGCATGAAGAAGACCCTCAATAAAGTCCATAAATTCCAGCATATTTGATGGATATTTGATGACATCATCAAAGACTGCTTATCTCCAGATTTATTTCTTAGGTGTGATAATTAAATGTTTTTATTTTCTCCATTATTACCTACCAAATGCACTTCTAATATACAGACCCTAGATAGACTGATAGCTAATGCCCATGTTATTTTTCTTATAGTCTGTCTTTAGCAATATTTTCCTGCTTCTCCTTCAATGAAAATGGGGTATAGTATAACAGTATATAATTTGAAGATCATTATACATAATATAAATATATACTTGACATATATTACATATAATATTATATTACTAAACATATAAAATCTATGTTAGCTAATTTATTTAAATTACCTTACCATTTATTCAGCCTCTTGCACTTTCTTTTTCTCTTTAATTCTCTTCCTGCCCCTTTCCCAGTCTTCTCTTTCCACTCTTAATATAGAAGTATGCAAGCAGGCACAAGAATCACTGGTATAGATATTTTAAGATAGTGCTACTTCTCTGTTGGTTAGTTTGGAGAAGAGTATAATAATAAGATTGTTTTGTGCCAGTATGGTATTTACATATAACACCTTTTAATAAGATCCAAGCAGATGTATGAAGTGAAAGTTTAACTATGTATTTATTTTCAAGATAGTACCTAAAGTCTGTGAGTTCCAAGCTCTTTCTCATTACTCTCAGTTCAGATTTTCAAAGAAACAGTTACACTTATTCTTCAAACAACTGAAAGCTTTCAGCAGTAAGTAAATAAAGCACAACAGATTTTTACTCAGGATTGCAGATGCCTCGTGTACTTTTTTAGATGTACTTTTTATTTCACTTTTTTTATTGATGAGAGAGGGAGAGATAAAGAGAGAGAGAGATTTCATTGATTTGTTGTTCCAATTATTTATGCATTAATGGCTGAGTCTTGTATGTGCCCTGACCTGGGATCAAACTCCCAACCTTGGTATATCAATTGGGAGGAACCTCTAACCATCTGAGCTACCTAGACAGGGCCTATTTCAAATTTTTAAAAAGCTCAACAGTAATTTAGAATAATTTCTTTTGAAAATATCTATTATATGGTGGTTGGAAGAATATAAATTTTGTCATGTTTTAATTCCCTTATTAATTCATTCCATGACACGTTTTAAGCACCACAATCATCTAGTTTTAGCAATAGATGCTAGAAATAGAATGATGAACATGACAGGTATATGGCCTTTGGGGGAATGGAGCTAATGAATAAAAAATTCTGAATGCAATGAGGATGTGAAAGGTCTAAAGGGAATATAGACGAGAAGATTCCATCCTGATCTGGATTGTCAGGAAGTGCTCCTCTGAGGAATGTTTTTTATAGTTGCATTGGTTTCCCATTGCTGCTGCAACAAATTATGAAAAACTCTCTGTGTCTTAAAATAAATGTGTATCTTATAGTTCTGGAGGTCAGAAGTCCAAAACAGGTATTGATGGGCTGAAATGAAAGTGTCAGCAGGGCTGTGTTTCTTTCTGGAAGTTCTAGGGGAGAATGCATTTTCTTGCCTTTTCGCACTTTCTAGAGACCTCCTGCATCCTTGGCTCAGGATCTCCTTCCATCTTTGAAGCCAGCAATGGCTGGTTATATCCATTTCATGTTGCATTGCTGACTCTGGCTTTTCTGCCTCTTTTTTTCCCCTTCACATTGCAAAGGCCCCTTGTGATGACATTGGACCCACCTGTGTAGTGCAGGATGAAATCTTAAAGTCAGCTTCAATCTTAAATCCATCTGCAGCCTTAATCCCCCTTGCCATGTAATATAACACATTCACAGGTTCTGGGGATTAGAACATAAACATCTTTGGTGGGCAGGGGGTGGTCATTATTCTTTTTATCTTAATACTTGCACAATGAATAATAATTATCTAGATAACAGGAAATATCTAGAAGTGGATAAAGAGGATTTCAGCTCTGTATGCATGAAGGACTTGAATGGTATGCATGAATAGTGACGGTGGCATATATAATAAGCCCCATATGGAAAGTCTGATAGAGGAAGGTGGTGAGTTTTCAGTGAGTTTTTTGCTCACATTTTGCAACCTCTGTAATCTGCATTCAGCTCACAGTTCCCTCAGTAGATATTCTTGGCCATACTTTGCATTTCTTTTTTTACTAAACACAAGCTGCTAACTATTTGGTCAACAACTCAAGGAGAAAACTATATAGTTTTTTATTTTTATTTTTTCAGAATAATCTAGAGAAGTCCATGGGAAACCAATGTCCTAATACCTGGAAACTGTGACTATGTGAAGTTATATGACAAAAGGTATTTTGCATCTGTAATGAAGGTAGCAGATTTAAAATAGAAAGAGTACTCTGGGTTATACCAGAATACACAATCTAATCACACGAGCCCTTAAAAACATCATTTGCTTTAGTTAGAGTCAGATAGATGTGACAGAAGAAAAGTCAGAGATCTGTGTGAAAAGCACATGACACACCCTTGCAGGCTTTTAAGATGGAAGGGGACAATGTGACCAGAATGCAGATGACTTTAAGGAGCTTAGAGAAGCTCTTGGTTGACAGCCAGCAAAGAAACAGGGCCTGAGCTCTCTAACCTTAAGGAACTGCAGTTTGCCAACAACCTGGATGAGCTTGGAAGTGCATTCTTCCCAGAGCTGACAGAAAGAAACCCTGCTCTTCCAACACCTTGATTATGGCCTGTGGGATCCTAAAGAGAGAATAAGTTGATCCACACTGTATCCAGATAAAGAACCATAAGGTTTCACTCCTATATGTGATATGAAACAAACTCACAGACATAGACAACAATATGGTGATGACCAGAGGGAATGGGGGTGGGGGTAGGAAAGGCAGCCAAATATATGGTGATGGAAGATGATCTGATTTAGAGTGGTCAAATTTTATTCTCAAGGTTCATCCATGTTGTTGCAAATAGCAGTATTTCATCTTTTCTAATGACTAAGTAGTATTTGTGTATGTATACCACATCTTCTTTATCCAATCATCTGTCCACGGACACTTTGGTTGTTTCCATTCACTACTAGTGGGAATTTAAACTGGTATAGCTACTGTGGAAAACAGTATGGAGCTTCCTCAAAAAATTAAGAATAGGGTTGCCGCCCTGACTTGGTGGCACAGTTGGATGGAGAATCATCCCATGCACCAAAAGGTGGCAGGTTCAATTCCAGGTTAGGACACATACCTAGGTTACAGAGCCCTGGAAGCAACCAATCAATTATTTTCTCTCTCTCTCTCTCTCTCTCTCTCTCTCTCTCTCTCTAAAAAAAGAATAAACCATATTACCCAGCAATTCCTTTTCTAGGTATCTACCCACAAAATTTGAAAACATTTATTCGCAAAGCTATATGCACCTCTATGTTCACTGCAGCATTATTCACAAGACACATTTTTTTTTTTTTGGTATTTTCCCTTACATGTAGGCTCTTAAACTTGAATAGTAAAAGTTAGCTTATCTAGCATTTTTATCAGCAGAAAAATGATAGACATTGGCGATTGTGGTATCATTCAGTATCAACTTTTAATCCAGTGAAAAGTAGGATTGTGGAATCTAGAAGTAAATATGTAAGTAATTTTCAACAGATAACTTATTTATTATTCCTGTAGTTCTTCAGTAACATGGTTAGGACAGTCTCCCATAGAAATTTTAAAAATAATTATCATATATATATTTATATCACTGTCCTTTTATTCACTGAATGATTTCTAAGAGGTAGGAAAAAGAGAATTGCTTAGAAAAGGAAAGCCATTTGAAACAATACAAATTAAATCTTGTTAACAAACTAATAATAATATTTTACTTCAGTGATATATCTTTTAAGAAATCTAACTTTTTAGTGATAATTGATGCTTAATTTAAAATGCTACTTTTGTTAGGATTTTTATAAGACTAAAAATCAATACTTATACAATAATTTGTAAAATCTGTGGATAGATTACAAATAAAATACATTTAAAATACTTTTGGAATTTGAAGGATCATCAAAATAAACAGAGTTATGAATTAATTTAATATACATGACATATTTATATGCCACATCCATTTATAGCTAGAGTTCAGGATCTGAAGAAGGGGCCATGCACAAATGAAAACACTAGACAAGAAATAATGAATTTAGAAGCCATGGGGGGCCAGGCGGAAACCTCTCTCTAGTGGAGAAGCTCCCCAAAACCCTGGACCTGTCAGCTTTTATTCAATTTTAGATACACATCTTTGCCCTCAATTAAGCACGGCAAACCAGTAGCAGACAGACTATCTCAAAGGTCAGTAAAAGATCAGTGAAGATTTACTTTGAGGCTATTAGGTCAGGAAATTGCTTTGAGCCATCACTATCTCAACAGAACAATTGGTGCATGGTATTAGCCCTACTAATCGTCCAAGGTCCATCGGCCTTCCGAGTTCCTTGTTGCACTTTCATGATAGTATTGACAATGGATTGCTACCTGCATCTCCCCCTTTTTGTTTTCTTAATAAATCTTGAAAAGTGTATGCCATCTGTAGGGCTTGAGTCCTTTTAAGACTCTTCATTCCACATCTGCAGACTAGAAATAAACATATAAGAACAAGAATGAGACACAATAGTGGTTATGCTAAGAGGCAAATGTAAGGAGATCCAGTGAAAAGGATTAAATTCTTTCATGTCCTTTTTAAATTGCTGCCAGGCATTTAAGGAATTTGTTTGTAAGTTTGCCTGGGATAATTGTACAATATTCTGTTTTAATTCCAAAATATCAAGGGTTGTGTTACCTTTACCCCAAGAACCAAGAAGTTGATTTTTTTATTGATTCCCAAAGGTGTAAGGTACTATTATAGGGAATGGGGGTAACATAAGTCTGGGAAAAATTATAATGACACTGTAAGGATATTCTTTGCTCTAAGCTGTGGATTTTTATCACCCATCCAGAAAACTGTAGATTTTAGTGCCAATAATTCTATCTCAAACTGGCTGTCAATTCTTTTTTGTATAGACAAAGTCTAAGTTACATTTTCCTTAACTTGTTGTACAAACAGAGAAGTTTGAACAGTTTGTACCGTGGACAAAGCAACAATTCCCATAGAAGTAAGTAACAATATGAAAGCTAAGAGTTCTGCTATTAACATTCCAAGAAATCTTTTTTGTCATTTTAAGATTTTTACCAGGTCATGTAACAGTTGGTAGGTTTGATGAGATTCCCAAGGCTCGATTAGGTTAGTAGGAACCCAAGCAAAAGCAGGTTGTTTTATTTTATTTTATTTATTTATTTTTAAAAATATATTTTATTGATTTTTACAGAGAGGAAGGGAGAGGGATAGAGAGTTAGAAACATCAATGAGAGAGAAATATCGATCAGCTGCCTCCTGCACACCTCCCTACTGGGTATGTGCCCGCAACCAAGGTACATGCCCTTGACTGAATTGAACCTGGGACTCTGGAGTCCACAGGCTGATGTTCTATCCACTGAGTTAAACTGGTTAGGGTGAAAGCAGGTTGTTTTAAAATCATAAGGAAATCTTTTTGGAATATAGAATTAATACAATGGGATAGTGTGCAGCCTGTGCATGACACCTCATACAAATGGCTTGTTGCATTAAGGTGCATTTGGTTGGGGCCTGAGAGGAGTACAAAAAGGATCAAATACACAAGTGGTGGCAAATACTGTCTTATTGGGAGTTCCCCATAAGGTACGAATGGAATTATCTAAGCTATAGTTAAAACTATAATATTTTATAGGTGCAAGTGCAACAGCTAATTTCCATTGCGTGTTTTGTAGGGGCCAATTATCATATTGTAATTGAGATCCAACAAATCCTTCTCCATGCCGTGAGATGGAGTGATTAGATTCAACATATAGATAGGATGTGGTGCCCTTCCATTTTAGGGTGCAATTGTTGCTCTACACAGACCCGTAGGGGCTCCAATCCCCAAAGGAAAAACTGGTATTAAGTTTGCTGCTGGTGGGGTGGTCACTATAACAGTCTTGCCAATTAACTTCTTCCTTGTTGGGATGCCATTCATAAAAATTTTTACATAATGGGTTAGTGGGGGCATGTCTTAGTAAAGTTACATTTTCTGTACCTCTCTCAGGAGCAAGTAGTGGTAGTAGATGTATTTGGACTTTTGCTTCCCCCTCCTTTGGTGTCCATGCTAGCCAGAAACTTCGCTTTCATTCTACACACAAAGGAGCAGTAGTTGGATTCCGTGTCATACAAAAGGGAAGCTGGGTGGCAATACCTGTGTAATTATACTTCTCCTGAATACTTCTTTGTCCCACCTGTGGTCCCCCTGTTTGACCAAAGTGCTTGGTATTACTGGTGACTACGCTAGGTGGGAGATTAACCCAAGTAAGGGGTCTTACCCATGGAAGGTCAGGGACATAAGCTCAATATGCTTCTCCATTTATATTTTCAAAACTGGCATTTATAAAAAGCTTTAACTTAGACGCTGGCTAAATTGTATTTTTTATCAAATTGGTAGTCTCATTCTTACAGTGCCATTATTTCATCTAAAACTTACCCCTCTGGCCATAAAATATAATTTACAATAAGATGTACTTTGTATTGGCATATTTAAATTTCCTAATATTTGTCAGGTTTAAGAAATATAGTACAAACACTTCAGTTTTGCTTTAAGCAATTTTTCATTGTAAGAATCATTTTTCTCTGGTTATTGGAAGGTGTTTTCTATTAGTGTAATGACTAAGCTTTTCAAAATACTCACTGGGAGGAGGAGGAAAACGTACATGTTGCTGATAATAGACCTATTATTCAAAATGCCAAAGGAGGTTGTGCTATCTGATGAACATTTTATTAAAAAGCAGAGTGGAATAGTAATATAAATGAGTTTTTCTCTCCATTCTGGACTCAAGCTTTGGTTTTCCCACTTAAAATATCAAGGGGGAAGTACTTCTCTTGGGTAACGTCATGCTTCCACGAATATATATATATCAAAGAGCTTAGGCTGAATTTAGACATTTTGGAATATATTAACACAGTTCTGAGAAAGGTTCATCAAAATATGTCATTGACTGCTTCTTTTCAGTAACATAAAACATAAAAAAGGAGTTTTATAATGTACTGCTCTTTGTAGCATTTTAAGCAATTATTACATAAGAACTTAATGTGATACTTATTCATTACTTGTTATTTTAAAATATAAATATTGCTTGTTGAAATATTAATTGAGTGCACACATTGAAGCTAGAAAACAGTTTTTAAAAATTTGAAAGACTAAGTGAATATAAGATTAAAAATAATTTCTTGCCCTAACCGGTTTGGCTCAGTGGATAGAGCATCAGCTTGCAGATTCAAGGGTCCCAGGTTCGATTCTGGTCAAGGGCATGTACCTTGGTTGCAGGCACATCCCCAGTGGGAGGTGTGCAGGAGGCAGCTGATCGATGTTTCTCTCTCATCGATGTTTCTAACTCTCTATCCCTCTTCCTTCTTCTCTGTAAAAAATCAATAAAATATATTAAAAAAATAATTTCTTCATTTTTGTGTATTAATGGGCTATCATCATTATTGAAAAAAAGGTCTTATTTCTTTATCGGCAAAGACATCTTTAGTTTTGCAAATTGAATAAAATTTGTTTTCTAGTGATACATTTCAACATTGAAACAATTTTGGAAATCTTATTTCCAAACCCCCTATTTTTGACCTTGCCCTAACAAAAGATTCTACAAGACATTAATATGGAAATTGTCTTTATTGCATATGTAGGGCTCACTAAAATAATGGAAGATCTCTATTTGACTCTTTTTTAACATTAAGTTTTAAAGTTAACATTTATTCATTGAAAATGGTGAGGGACAGTAAATTAATTTGCTAGCTATAAAAGCTTGGTTTCACCATTATTCATCCTAATAATATTCTCCTCTATTCCATAGATTAATATATAATTTAATTTTGGAAATATTATCTCTGTCTCTAATTTAATTATGTGTTTCTGAATACAACTTATTATAAAATGACTTTTTAGTGTTATAATAATCATAATTAAATATTCTGCTTAAGGTTTAAGTAATTCTATACTCCTATATGATCTATGTTAACATTACATATGGGGAAACCATCAGAATTCTTTTCTTTTTCTTTTGACTTGTGATAAATGGATTATAAACAGGACAACATATTTTACTCCTTCCTTAATCCACACCCTTTGCAATGTGACCTTGCAGTTCCTCTCATCATGAGATGGATGTTTATAATTTGGGCTAATTTTGTGACTTGATTTGGCCAAAAGTCATTGAAAGTGATACTGTGTCAGTTCTGAGGCCTGGCCTTAGGAGGCCTAATATTGTTGGTTCTTTTTCTTGGATCTCTGTCTGCGCTGTGTGAAAAAGCCCAAGCTATCCTGCTGTATGCTAAAAGACACATTACCCCGGTGACTCTGTTGTTCAGCCTAAGTCAATAACTGCAGTTGGGATGGAGGCCTTCCTGAAGCATCAGTTCCCAGTCAGGACCCTAACTGCTTGCAGATGTATGAATGAGCTCAGCCAAGATCAGCTGAGTCTGGCTCAATTCAGTAGAACCACATCACGGGCCCATAAACTCATGAGCAAGAATAAGTGCTCATTGTTTTAAATCACTGAGTTTTGGGGTTGTGTCTTTTTTAACAATAAAGAAATATAGTACAATATGTCAACAATAGCTAATGGGTAAACCTCACTTAACAAATAGTTATTTCTTCCCCATTTTTAGTTATTTATTTAATTCGTTTTTATGTATAGTATTAGTAATAGTTTTCCTGTCCGGTGTTAAAAAGAATCCTTGGTTAATTATAAGAATGTATAAACATTCCTACATTTTCAAATGTTAGTATTGATTGTGTCTTGGTAATAGAAACTCAAGTGATTTTTGCTTTTCCTGAATTGTTTGATTTTTACAAGGGGAATGTATACCTTTTATACTAACAATAAAATTCTATTTATCAATTACTATATGTATAATACTGCTGGATTCAATTGATAATATTTTATTTGGAAATACTTAATATCTATTCACAAATAAGTTTGTTCTGTAGTTTTGTTTTAGGTTGTTTTGTTGGTTTTGGTAACAGGTTTAGCTAGTTACATGAAAAAAAAACTAGAATGACAAAAAAATTTATAAGAATGCAGAATACCTCTATATCCCCAAGATTATTTTATTTTATTTTAAAATATATTTTTATTAATTTCAGAGATGAAGGGAGAGAGAGAGATAGAAACATCAATGATGAGAATCATTGATCAGCTGCCTCCTGAACACCTTCTACTGGGGATCAAGTCTGAAACTGGGGCATATTCCCTGACCAGGAATCAAACCATGACCTCCTGGTTCCTAGGTTCACACTCAACCACTGAACCACACCAGCTGGGCCCCAAGATTATTTTATATACTGTTTGGAGATAACCAATGGAAATGTCTACTAGTATTTTGAAAAATTTTATGACAACTTTAAGTATTTTGAAAGCTTTCTGTTTGAAATTTATTATGAGGTATAGTTAATTATCATTTATCATCATGCAAAGTAAACTTCTCCTATTTGAACAATTACAATTGTTTGAGCTTTGTTTTTATTAGTGAATTTGTATAATATGTTAACTTATGTAGAACTGAATTATTTTCTGGCATTTATATTTTTGGTTCTTTTCAAATTGCTCATTATATAATGATAGTTGAAAATAGTGGAATTTAGAACATAATTATCTAGTTTGCTCTGATAGATGTATAGATTAGAGTAGCTTAGATTAGGTTATATGAATAGATAAACAGGGAAATGATAAATAAATATAAAATGCTTGGCATGTGGTTTACCCTCAATAAATATTAATTGGGTATTGTTTTATAGAAGTTTGTTATTAATAATTATTTTATTTTCCAAGGGGAGGTATTAACCTTAAAACTAAAATAATTATTGGGCAGTTGTATCATCAAACAGAATATTTTGAAAATGTTATATGGTATTCCTGACTATGATTCATTTTGTTTGCCTGAGCAATCAACATTGTTCATAAAAGAGAACTCAGACTCAAGGGTTTTTTAGCAGCTACAATAGAGTATATTTTAGTTATAATATATTTGCTACAAGATACTTTTCATTTTACAATTTGGAAATGTAGTGGCAAAATTATAGTTGTCAAAATGGTTATTTTCAATAACTACTTAATTAGCATGCATTGCTTCCAGAAATTGTGCTTTTCCACAGTGGGCCATGACTCACATGTATTTGCATATAACCAATACATGTTAGAAATAAATGTTCAGAGGAGACAAAATGGCGGCAGAATAGAAGGATGTGTCCTGAGCCTTCTCCCGGAGCAAATAGAGGAGGCAGCTGAGACGAGCGGAATCCAGCCTGAATTGGTGAAGGAGGCACAGCTGGTGAGACAGTTTGCAGCTGGGAAGAGCAGGGATCCCCCGGATAAAGGTAAAATCAAAGATCTAGGCAGTAGAATCCCCCGGACCTCTGTGCCCAGAAGGTCAGGGAGAAACTACACAGTGCCAAGCCGCGTCCCTGAGGACAGGCAAGGTCTGAAGGATTTTAGACCATAGAGTCTGGATTTGGGATCTGAGCTCAAAGGCAGCCTTTAATTGCTGCGGGACGGCGGAGTGCCGGCAAGAGAGGAACTGGCAGAGACGCGGTCCTTCCTCGAGCTGGGGCCTGCGCCTTTCCCCACTAAACCTAGTTCGTGGGACCTTTTGGAGACAGGTGCTTACCTGTGACAGAAGTGCGGGAGAAGGGGTAGAGTTGTGGAACCTGGGCAGAGTGGGCAACAGACGGTCCAGGAGAAGTGGTAGCAAGTCTGGTGCTGAGTCATATCTAAGCCCACAGAATCCATTTTCTCCTGAGAGATAGCCCCTCCCCCCAGTCTCCAGGCAACCAATATAGCCACACCCAGATTCCACCCTGATTAACACCAAGGAATCTGAATACTCCCTGAGGCCATAGGATCTACTCTAAAGAGAAATCTTTAGAAGCTAAGCACCTCAATTACACTAGATAACCAAGCCCAGGAGAACAGAAAGATTTCACCAGTAGCACCATCACCAAAAGAACCTGGGTAGCAAAGCAATTGGATCTACAATTAAAACATTTCAGGAAAACATGGGGAGACAAAAAAGCAATACCCAAAGGAAAGAAAAAGAGGAATCACCAGAAAGGGAGTTAAATGAAATTGAGGCTAGCAGCTTAACAGAGAGAGAATCCAGAGTAATGGTTCTAAGGATGTTTAAACGGATGGATGACAAATACACACAACTCAATGACAAATACACACAACTCAATGAGAACTACAAGGAGCTGAATGAAAATGTCACCAACATGAAAAGAAACCAAGAGGAGATGAAGAACGACATAGCTGCAATAAAGAACACATTGGAAGGCTTAAACAGTAGACTAGAAGAGGCTGAGGACCGCATCAGTGAATTAGAAGACAAGGTAGGAAAACACACACAAACACAGCAGCAAATGGAAAGAAGACTTAAAAAGCAAGAGGAGAGCCTAAGGGAGCTTTGGGACAACACAAAACGAAACAATATTAGAATAATAGGGATACCAGAAGGTGAGGAAGAGAAGCAAGAAATAGAAAACCTGTTTGAAGAAATAATGACGGAGAACTTCCCTGATATTGGCAAGAAAAAAACCTATGCAAGTCCAAGAAGTACATAGAGTCCCAAACAAGTTGAACCCCAAAAGACCAACACCAAGACACATCATAATTAAATTGGCGAATACCAATGACAAAGTAAGAATCTTAAAGGCTGCCAGAGAGAGACAGAAAGTTACCTACAAGGGATCTCCTATTAGAATATCAACTGATTTCTCAACAGAAACACACCAGGCCAGAAGGGAATGGAATGAAATATTCAAAGTGATGCAAAGCAAGGGTCTGAATCCAAGAATACTATACCCAGCAAGGTTATCATTCAAAATTAAAGGGGGAATCAGGAGCTTCACAGACAAAAAAGGGCTAAGAGAGTTTATCACTACCAAGCCAGCAATGCAAGAAATGCTGAAGGGACTGCTGTAAAAAGAAGAAAGAGAAAGGCAAAAAGAAACACAAACACTAAGGGGGAAAATATGACAACAAACATGTACTTGTCAATAATAACATTAAACGTAAATGGATTAAATGCACCAATCAAAAGACATAGGGTAGCTGAATGGATAAGAAAACATGACCCATATATTTGCTGTCTACAAGAGACTCACCTCAGAGCAAAGGATTCACACAGACTGAGAGTGAAGGGATGGAAAAATATTTTTCAAGCAAATGGAAATGAGAGAAAAGCTGGGGTAGCAATACTTATATCTGATAAAATAGACCTCAAAGTAAAGGGCATAACAAGAGATAAGGAAGGCCACTACATAATACTAAAGGGAGCAATTCAACAAGAAGATATAACTGGTAAACATATATGCACCCAACGCAGGAGCACCCAAATACATAAAAAAACTCCTGGAAGAGATCAAGGGAGAGATCGACAACAATACAATCATAGTAGGAGACTTTAATACACCACTGACATCACTGGATAAATCCTCCAGACAAAAAATCAGCAAAGAAATAGCAATTCTAAATGACACACTAGATCAGATGGACCTAATTGACATCTTCAGAGCATTTCACCCCAAAGCCTCGGAATATACGTTCTTCTCAAGTGCCCATGGGACATTTACAAAAATAGACCACATATTGGGTCACAAACAAAGCCTCCCTAAATTCAAAAAGATTGAAATCCTATCAAGCATTTTCTCAGACCACAATGGCATATTAGAAATAAACTATAATAAAAACATTCCAAAAAATTCAAACACGTGGAAACTGAATAGCATGCTATTAAACAATGATTGGGTGATCAACGAGATCAAAGAAGAAATTAAAAACATCCTGGAGAATAATGACAATAAAAACACAACAATGCAAATGCTATGGGACACAATGAAAGCAGTCTTGAGAGGGAAGTTTATAGCTCTACAGGCCTACCTCAAAAAACAAGAAAAAATGGTAATAAATCTTCTAACTCAACAACTCAAAGAATTAGAAAGAGAGCAACAAGAAAAGCCCACAGTGAGCAGAAGGAAGGACATAATAAAGATCAGAGCAGAAATGAATGACATAGAGACCAAAAAAACAATACACAGGATCAACAAAACCAAGAGCTGGTTCTTTGAAAGGATAAACAAGATTGAGAACCTCTAGCCAGGCTCACCAAGAAGCAAAGAGAGAGGACCCAAATAAACAAAATCAGAAATGAAAGAGGTGAAATAACAACAGACCCCACAGAAATACAAAGGATTGTTAAAAAATACTATGAACAACTCTATTCTAACAAACTACACAATCTGGAGGAAATGGACACATTCCTAGAAAAATACAACCTTCCAAAACTCACACAGGAAGATTCTAAGAATCTCAATAGGCTGATAACTATGGAAGAAATTGAAGCCGTCATCAAAAAGCTTCCAGCAAACAAAAGCCCAGGGCCTGATGGCTTCACAGGGGAGTTTTACCAAACATTCAAGGAAGAACTAAAACCTATCCTCCTCAGACTATTCCAGAAAATTCAAGAAGAAGGAACACTTCCAAACTCCTTCTATGAGGCCAGCATCACCCTAATACCAAAACCAGACAAAGACAACACAATGAAAGAGAATTACAGGCCAATATCCCTCATGAACATAGATGCCAAAATCCTCAACAAAATTCTAGCAAATCGAATCCAGCAGTACATCAGAAAGATTATACACCATGACCAAGTAGGATTTATCCCAGGGATGCAAGGATGGTACAATATTCGCAAATCAATAAACGTGATACATCACATAAACAAATTGAGAGATAAAAATCACATAGTCATATCAATTGATGCAGAAAAAGCATTTGATAAAATCCAACACCCTTTCTTGATAAAAACTCTCAGCAAGGTGGGAATAGAAGGATCATACCTGAACATAATAAAAGCCATATACGACAAACCCACAGCCAACATCATACTCAATGGGCAAAAACTAAAACCATTTCCCCTAAGAACAGGAACAAGACAGGGATGCCCACTCTCACCACTCCTGTTTAATATAGTGCTGGAAGTACTAGCCATTGCGATCAGACAAGAAGAAGAAATAAAAGGCATCCAAATTGGAAAAGAAGAAGTAAAACTGTCCTTATTCGCAGATGACATGATACTGTACATAGAAAACCCTAAAGACTCCATAAAAAAATTATTAGACTTAATAACTGAATTCGGTAATGTAGCAGGATACAAAATTAATGCCACGAAATCTATGGCATTTCTATACACCAATAATGAACTTACAGAAAGAGAGACTAAAAAAACAATCCCATTTACCATCGCACCAAAAAAATTAAGATACTTAGGAATAAACTTAACTAAAGAGGTAAAAGACCTATACGTAGAAAACTACACGACACTGAAAAAAGAGATAGAGGAAGACATAAACAGATGGAAGAACATACCATGTTCATGGATTGGTAGAATCAACATCATCAAAATGTCCATACTACCCAAAGCAATCTATAAATTCAATGCACTTCCCATTAAAATACCAACAACATATTTCACAGACCTAGAACGAAATTTCCAAAAATTTATCTGGAATAAAAAACGAACCCGAATAGCTACAGCAATCCTGAGAAAGAAGAACAAAGTAGGTGGGATCTCAATACCAGATATCAAGTTGTATTACAAAGCTACTGTTCTCAAAACAGCCTGGTACTGGCACAAGAACAGACATATAGATCAATGGAATAGAATAGAGAACCCAGAAATTGACCCAAATCAATATGCTCAATTAATATTTGACAAAGGAGGCATGAACATTCAATGGAGTCAAGACAGTCTCTTCAACAAATGGTGTTGGGAAAATTGGACAGATACATGCAAAAGAATGAAGCTAGATCACCAACTTACACCATACACAAAAATAAATTCAAAATGGATAAAGGACTTAAACATAAGATGGGAATCCATGAAAATACTAGAGGAATCCACAGGCAGCAAAATCTCGGACATATGCCGAAAGAACTTCTTCACTGATACTACTCCTAGGGCAATGGAAGCTAAAGAGAAAATAAACAAATGGGACTACATCAAAATAAAAAGCTTTTGCACAGCAAAGAAAACCATCAATAAAACAACAAGAAAGCCCACTGCATGGGAGAACATATTTGCCAATGATATCAATGATAAGGGTTTAATCTCCAACATATACAGAGAACTCATACAACTTAACAAAAAGAAGATAAACAACCCAATCAAAAAATGGGCAACTGATCTAAGTAGACACTTTTCGAAAGAAGACAGAAGGCAGGCCAAGAAACATATGAAAACCTGCTCACAGTCACTAATCATCAGAGAGATGCAAATCAAAACAACAATGAGGTACCATCTCACACCTGTCAGAATGGCTTTTATCAACAAATCAACAAACAACAAGTGTTGGCGAGGATGCGGAGAAAAAGGAACTCTTTTGCACTGCTGGTGGGAATGCAGACTGGTGCAGCCACTGTGGAGAACAGTATGGAGTTTCCTCAAAAAAATAAAAATGGAACTCCCATTTGACCCAGTGATCCCACTTCTAGGAATATATCCCAAGAATCTAGAAACAGGCATCAGAAAGGAAATATGCACCCCTATGTTCATAGCAGCACAATTCACCATAGCCAAGATTTGGAAACAACCTAAATGCCCATCAGCAGATGAATGGATTAAAAAACTGTGGTATATCTATACAATGGAATACTACGCTGCAGTAAAAAAGAAGGAGTTCCTACCATTTGCAACAATATGGATGGAGATGGAGAATATTATGTTGAGTGAAATAAGCCAGGCAGAGAAAGATAAATATCACATGATCTCACTCATTTGTGAAATATAATGAACGACATAGACTGATGAACAAGAACAGATCCAGAGGCTGAGAAACGTCGATCAGAACATCATACCTCAGGTAAGGTAGGGGAGGGTGGGGGTAAGGTGGAGAGATCAACCAAGGGACTTGTATGCATGCATATGAACCTAATCAATGGACACAGACAACAAGGGGGCGGGGCATTAAGAGAAATTGTTTCATGTGACAAAAATTTTTAAATGAAACTCTCTGTAGACTGAAAATTATTTTGGAAGGAAACAAAGAGAAGTTTCCTTCAAAAGTCATAAGGATTGTAATTGAAAGTCAATATATTTGGCCGCTTGAACTAAAGTAAGTAATTTGTATTTTTGCCTCCCTGACAAAGTTTATATAAAGCTACAAAAAGAAATTGACAGCCAGTTTGAAATGGAATTGCCAGGGCCTAGGGCAAAGAATATCCTTACATGATATTATTCTACAATTTCATTATAATCTTAGATATTTTACAACAGCATACTTTACAATTATCCCAAACAAACTTACAAACTAATTCCTTGAATGGTGGGCAGCAATTAAAAAAAAAAAAAAAAAGGGACATGAAAGGATTTAATCCCTTGCAGAAAGAATTAAGGCACTGGGAAGGCACTTGAGCATCCTATATTGGCCCCTCTTGCCCTTTGTGCCACGAGGGACCCTCTTCTCACAATCCAATTGCCCTCAGCTGTTACCTGAGCTTTCTGTTCATGCTGAGCTTGAAGCCTCGTGGGGGCTGGTACCAGGGATCTGTCTCACATCCAATTGTGTGAGCTGGGCCCTCACTGGAGAAGAAACCCGAGTTCCCCGAGATATGTGATCAGCACCGGGACCCTGCCAGCAGGCCAGGGGTTCCCAAGGCAGGTGCTGGGTGTGGAGGCCACGGGGTCATAGGCTACCAAGGAGACAGAACTGAACCTCACAGCACCCTGCTTGGCCCCGGAGGATGGCTGGTTAGCCAGAGACGGGTAAGATTCCTCAAGGAAGGAACAACCTAAGACAGGCACAGTCGCAGAGGGGCCATCAGGAGAGAACTTGGGGGGGGCAACAGAAGTGGGGCACAGACCCTCACCCCCCCAACATTGCAGGGGCTTGAACCCTCACCCCCTTCTAAAGGAGGTCTCCTACCCCCATGGCTGCTTCGCGCTTCCCACACCCAGCTCAGATCGGGACCCAGGCAACAGAAAGAGACCCGGCCCAGCTCACATCGAGATACAGGTGACAGACAGAGACTTGGCCCAGCTCAGATCGGGACCCAGGTAACAGACAAGAGACTTGGCCGACAGCAGTTGCCCTATATCTAAATTCAGCTGAGCATTTGGAATGCTCAGGGCCCACTCAAGAATGCAAATAATCCTTCCCACTAATATTTATAGGGTAAACTAAGATTGTTGGTAGAGTATTAAATTTGACAATAAAATAGTAATCGAGTTTTCAGATTAATTTAAATAGGCTAATTGAAATAAGTGAATATTCAAGTACTGGACAAAAAGCTATTCTTAAAGTAATAACTAAAATTTCTATTGGTAGTTCATCTCATGGTAAAATTCCTGAATATGCAATGAACCTAAAGCAGTCATATGTGTGGGGGAAAAAAATTTTTTTTTAATTTAAAGTTATCAAGACTGCATTATAAAATTTACAAAAACCTCCATTAAAAAAAAGAAAGGGGGGGATAGTAGGGCAATATCATGTAAGGAAAAATATCCTATAAGTAAATTACATCTAGAAAATTTTTACTTTACCAAATTAAGGTTCATTTGCAATGCTAACAGCAAGACGGCCATTAAAAACACACATGGTGTCTAAATAAGACAAAGGAAAATCGTTTGAACAAAAATAAAAAGGATCCCAAATCAATTATATAGAAAAGATTCCTTTATTAACTTGTGGTCGAGAATATATTTGTATATTTTCAGAAAACAACCCCAAGACCAGATGGATTCCTGCAACAGAGAGGAATTGACAGGAGTGCTCCAACCACGAAGACAAGAGGAAAAAACAGTCCAGAGATGGAAGACGCTGACAATGCCTTGCCATGGGAGCAGTCAGCAGCTGTGCACCGCTGCAGGTTACCTAGGACCAAACCAGAGAGGGTTGGACCTGCATTGCCACCATGTGCCCACCATCCAGATATCACTGCTGACATGTACACATAAGGAACTGTTGGACATTGAAATTGGGACTCAAACATTTTTTTGTTTTGTCTTGTTTTGTTATTATATGTTTATTTCCAGTCTGCAAAGGCAAAACTTTTTAAAGGAAAGAAATGGTGGGAAAAAGATACAGAGGCAAAGAAGCATTGAACAGACTGTCAAACTACATTGGGAAGACAGGGGTGGTTGGGTGAGGAGGGCTGTAAGAGACCAACCGAAGGACTTGTACGCATGCATATAAGCACAACCAATGGATATAAGACACTGGGGCGGGGGGGGGGGGAGGGAGGGTGGGCAGGTGAAGGCATGTCCGGGGGGGTAGTGGAGGTCGGGGGGAGATCAAAGGGGGAAAAAAAAAAGGAGACATATGTACTACTATTTGTAATACTTAAAACAATAAAAATAAAATAAAATAATAAAAAAAAGAAATAAATGTTCACTTATCCTCAAAATAAAAAGAAAGAAAATGTGGCCTAAATAGCTCTAGTAATTAAAAGACTACATCAGACCATATATCCTACAACCATATATACTATATAAAATGTTGGTTTTGTGTTCTGCAGAGAACACCATTCTCTGTTAATGTTTATGTTATGTGCCATTTCACACTTAGCCTGTGCCAGGTTGTGAAAACAATTGAAGAGCTCCCTCTTCATCCTGATTCCTGGGAAAACAGACCAAGAATCCTCTCTAAGCATTTGGTAAATGTGTGTAACTCCTCTTGAAAGCACCTCTCACACCCACACCTGCTGTAAAGCAAGCAGCACACTTCATCATACACTAGTAGAGGTCCAGAATGAGCCCAGCTGACCTAACAATCCTACAAATTACTCAGAATCTCCACCCCATGTCATTTGGGCCAAAGTGCTTTGTATCTGCTCAGCAGCTTGGGCTCTGATGCTTATTATTGTGCAGGAGTGTTCATATCTGCCTTAGGAGGCCTCTGATTTGGGGAGCTTTCTAGGTTCCCTTTCTGCCTTTTTGAGTCCCGTCTCACTTGCAAGATTTGGGCTCTGCACCTTCTTTTAATTCTAGCACTTCAGATTGCTGCACCCAGAGAGTTCCTTTGTCTTTAGAATCAGGAAACTGCTCTCCGGGAGACCAGCCTCCAGTCTTCCCAGGGTAAGAGATAGGGTAACTTCCAAATGAATACTGGGAATTCAGTGATCAGGAACCTAATTTTAGCTTTTCTAAACAGGTAGCACCCATCAATTTATCAATTCCACACAATGTAGTTATTTTTTCAAACCTTTGACAAAAGTTCAGTGCAGTGTTTTTTCTTTTCTGTTCATATGTGTTATTGACATTTCGGGGTCACGATTATTCTTCTATGTCCTTAAATACCCACTTTACAGACTTAATTCTCAAATCCCCCAAGGCATGAACTCCTGATTGTTTTTTTATCTCCATGTATTACAAGTTAAAACCTGATTGGGGAAGACATTGTAAATACAGTTGGCATTGATGTAAATAAGATTTCAAAAATTCTAGTATTAGTGAAGCACTACTATTTAAGTCAGACTGTCAATAGATGTGCTTAATGTGCAAGAAAACTCTTTTGCTTTATCAGTGTATATTATATGAATTATCTAGAGGTGATGAGATTTCATGCAACTAGACAAGATAATTGTTCTCAGGATGGAAGGAGTTGGTGTCCTGTTGGGTCCTCCTGAAGTTGTCTCTCAGTGAGTAATTTTTCTTGGTATATTATGTCCAGTACCTCTGTGTGAATCTGGCTACCAAAAGTAAGTGCTGCTGCATTAATTTCCAGTTTAATCCAGGAAGCCACATTGAATACTAGTGTATTGTGTATCGGATGGCTCGTTAGAGTAATATTTAGAGTAGCCCACTGGCTAAATGGATTCCCATAAACATTTACCTAAGAACCTTTACTCTTTCTCAGAGAGAATTTGCTTCTGATTGCTACAGCCAAAATGGGAGTTTTGTTCCAAAGACACTGTTTTGCCCTCTCTTTGTTCCATGCTGTGATCCTAGATCCTCCTCTTCCTGCATGACTGCTTCCCAACTGGTAATGACATTCTAGTCCTCCGCTGCCTCATGCCCAGAACCCCATGTTTCTCTGAAGGGCTATCCCGGGGAAGCTGATTTTTGCTCTCCTGGAACCAGGCTTCATTCCTTTGATGTAGAACTGAGATACGTGCTGCATACAGTTTAGCTCCTTCAATATGGCTGAGCAGGTGTGTCCCCCGTCTACTTAAGGGCCCTTCAATATGAGATTATGATGCTTGAAGAAAGTGATATTTTGGAGGGTCTTGTTTAACTCCTGAATTTATTCTGGACCTCTAATATTTTTTCTATTTTTTATTTTATTTCATTGTATTCAATATATAATGATTTATTTCAAAATCAGCAAGGTTAAATAAATATTTTGTAAAAAAATAAATACAAGTCCAACTTTGCTGAAACCTGTAAGGTAAAATAATAAAATTTTAACTCCCTAGGAGAATTTCCTTGAGCAGGTATTTTTTCTATGCATAAATATTGTGTTCTAAGTGGCATGTTGATATCAAGACTTAGATATCCAAGTAGGAAACAAACTGCTTTATTTTCCCCCCGTACAGCCTTTTAATTTGCTCAATGCGGTTAGTTTTTTCCTGGATGGAAATTCCATGAATTTCGGTGTTATTTTAAGATGCAAAGGTCAGTCTGGATTTAGAATACCCTACTCCATATACTAGTCAGTAATTCACTATCCATTCAGAGTTTGATGTCGTGCTGCCTCCCTCCAGTGCAGGCTGCAGTGGGATAACCTAGAGAGATCTGGAGAATGGGTGGGATGCTGCCCCTTATTCTCTCCTTCTCATGCACACCCTCCACCATTCTTTCTCTCTGGCTTCAGTTACTGGTATCTTATGGGTCTGGTGCTCCTGGTGGAGGAGATAAGGAGTTAAGGAGAATGGAAACAGTCACATTTGACAAGCACAATTGTAAGTTGGCTTCATTAATAAAGAAATAGTGTTCCCTTAAGAGGCACGTTGTGAATTCATCAGAATCTTTCCATCCCCATAGCCATGTGCTGGGAGGTAATTCTTCATGGGTCTCGTATTTCTGCACATCGTATGGGCAGAAACACTGATTGCCTTAGACTGGACATATTTTTGGTTTTGGATATCATATTTGTAAACCAAACAACCTTGGAAGATATAGTGTCTCCCTAAGAGCAAAAAAAACATTATAAAAAATTGGGGTTCCTTAAACTCAATGACCTGTTCAAGGCTGGGTAGGAACGCATCCCTTCTATAATGAAGTGGATTGCTTTTTCAATCCCTGATGTTAAGATTCAGGAGAACTGTCATGATAAAGACTTCAGAGGATATAACCACTTCATGCAGTGTGATCATACTCAGTCTCTCCCAAAACACCCAGAGGTGATCTCTAATCAGCAGGGCACTTCTTGATCTGAAAACCTGGAATAAAGTTTGCATTTCACATAAGATCATTCAATTATGCCAGCACCATTTAAGTCTACCCTTTCTCTGCTGGATTTCCTTTGTAAGTGTGTAAAAAATCAATTGACTATATATGTGCGAGGGGATATTTCTCAATGTTGTTATCTTTTGTTGATCTATTTATTTTTACACCAATATCACACTCTATTGATTACTGTCACTATTACTGTATAAGTTGTGAAATGAGATAGTATAAGCAATCCAGTTTTGTTCTCCTTTATTTGAAAGCTGTGAAGACTATTTTTGGTCTTTCATTTCTATTTTATTGAAATGAAAATTCATTTCATTGGTCTGAATTTTAGGATCAGCTTGTTCATGTAAAAAACTTGGTGATATTTTTAATTGGAGTTGTGTTGAAAATCCAAGTCAATATTAACAATATTTAATGTTTTGATCCATAGACACGCCATATCTATCCATATATTTGAATCATCTTTAATTCCTCCTACCAAAACTTTTGTAAAGGTTTTCCTAAGCATTTTTGCTGTCAGCCTTTTCAGTCTATCCATATTAATAACAATTTAGTTTTCCTAAAGCAGTTTATTTATAGACCTCAAATATTTGTTGACCCTTTATTCCCAACAGAGTAACACTCAAGAACCTCAGAGAACATCCTAGTGCCTCCTATCTTCCATTCGCTTCTCCAGATCCATTCTCCACCTTGATTCAATTGCTGTGTGGCCCTGGCGGGCTGATCTATATGAATTATATCAATGGAAACCCTGTGGGAAATAGGAAGGAGGAGAATGAAGTCAGGGAATTTATTTCCCCAGGTTCCTCTCTTCTATGAAAAGTCATGCATCTTGTCTGGCATTTCTGTGTCCTTCTTGGGTTTGATAACTCTCACTCTCCACCCCACCTTTCAGGCTGAGGGGTGGAAATGGTTTTAGTGTTGCTGGGATACTGCCTTATTCTTGTGGTTTCCCTTTACCTTGCACATATCTTCGTAAATATTCTCTGTATCAAACTCAGCTTGAATAATCTAATTTGAATGTGCCATCTGTTGCCCGGCTGTTACACTTCCTAAATATACCTCATGCCATATACTGCATCCTTTGAAGACAGATGGTTTATTTATTGTTGGCATAGTGGTTCAGGACACCCGCCTTGGAATAATAAAGTTGTGGGTTTGAATCCTGATTTTACTACTTATCAGTTCAATGACTTTGCTCAAATTACTTAACCTCTTCAACTTCAATATCCTCATTTATAAAATAGGAATAATAATAATATCCACTTCAGAGTTTTTGGGAGACCTAAAGAAGTATGTAGAGTTCTGTCACAGAGCAGATGTTGGGAAATGTGGTTTGGCCATGTATATTTTTTGAGCACATATACCTCATGCTGACATACTTTTTTCCATTTCCCCCTATTATTCTCCACTTTAATCTATCAATTCTAGCCTCAGTTAAAACCCTGTTTCTTCTATAATTTCTTGTATTTATCAATAGTTTTAACACTTACTCCCTTTATGTATTAACTAGAGGCCTGGTGCACGAAATTTGTGCACTCGGAGGGTCCCTCAGCCGGGCCTGCACCCTCTCACAGTCCAGGAGCCCTCAGGATGCCCGACTCATGGCTTAGGCCCACTTGGGGGGAGTGGGCCTAAGCCGTCAGTCACTCATCCTTAGCGCTGCTGCAGAGGCAGGAGAGGCTCCTACCACCACCTCAGCGCTTGCCAGCCTTGAGCCCAGCATCTGGCTGAGCTGCGCTCCACCTATGGGAGCACTCCTGCATTGAGCGTCTGCCTCCTGGTGGTCAGTGCATGTCATAGCGACTGGTCATTCTGCCATTCAGTCGATTTGCATATTAGCCTTTTATTATATAGTATCTATAAACATCTTCCTTCCCCAATATATTGTTAACAATCTGATGATAGGTCTAAGGACTTTTCTTTTCCTTGTATTGCTCCTAACTAACTCAGTGTTGGGGACATAGCAAAAGCTCAACAAATATTTCCTTAGTTTTTATATTTTAATCATTTAATTTCAGTAAAGGCAGGTAAATTTTATAATGCATTAAGTTAAACAGACAAACTGCATAATGCAAATTTCTAGAATAGTTTTTTTATATTATCACATCACATTATTATCATGCCTATTTCACAGTATGACTTATTGAATATTTGATGATTTGGGGTAATTATGAAACAAATTAACTATAATAATATCTAAGCACCACAGTGACTACTGTGTAGATATAGTGTATACATGTAATTAGATACTTAAACAAAGTTTAAAAACAAGTGAAAACTACAAGAAGGGAGTAATATTAATATTAATGCCAGTATACTAGTAACCTTTTAAACATACCAGCTTGTAGTCTCACCATAATACTATAGAATAGATAATTTACTTCCTCTGATGATAATATGAAAACTTTGGTTTTGATTTTTAAATTATGCCCACTGAGGAATAATATGGACCACTAAAATAAGTTAATCAGCATTAGTTTCTCCTGACCAGTGTAATTCATCTCCCTGCTGGTATATTGCCTTTAATTTTGTCCTACAAAAAGAATATAACAGAGATATAGCCTGTAGGTGGCACTTGAATCCACTGATCACTATCCTGTGCTCAATCCTCAATCTTTATATTGCGGTTCTAAGTATAGCAGCATGGCTGTAATTGGTGTTGGCTTCTGAGCATGATGAGGCAGTCCATAGTATTTCAGACTTTGGGCTACTGTGAAAAATCCCCATTAAACCTGGCCAGGTTCCTGTTGGAGTGCAGCAACTCCCCAAACTTCTGTTTTGTTAGTAGAAATGAAGTACATGTAGAGAGTAAGGAGCAGTGAGGATTGCCTGACTGTGATGTGTGTGTTCTGAACGTGATAGTACTGAAAGTGTCTCATGGGAATTAAACAGTAATTGATTGTAAACAGTGAGCTTGTTGATGATTAGAAATAAATGGAGATAGTTTCTTTTGAAACATACAGCACAGTAAGATGAGTCCTGTTTGTTTTTGATGTACTAGTAACACATTAAGAGAGTCTGGACTTTAAGAAATAGGATATTAATTGTGCAAATCATCCAATATAATATTTTAAAGCAAAAATAAATTTGAAAGTGGGAATTAAAATATGTATTTGAGTAATTATGTGCATAGCAGTTTAATGAAGATAGTTTTATTTTGCTCTTTTTATCAGCATCTGTTAATACATAGCATATGTGTGAGAGATGGCTTGGACCTTGAACCTACAAGTCCTCAGTCAGTCTTCTACCACCTTTTCAGGTTCATGTGGGATGTAAAAAGGAGGCTTTGGACAAAATTACTATTTATTTGCTTTTTTTCTGTCACCTTTACTTACATATGTACACCAAAATTCTTCACATGGTTAGAATCTCTGTAATTGGAGGTGAGTGGATGCATGTAGAGTGCCCTTCTCCCTTCTGTTTTCCTACTCCCCCACTAGAGAAAAATTGCTATAGGGCTTTGCCTCCAAAACCTGTAAGACTTCCTTGACCTTGGTGAATTAGGCAATTGCACATAAGAATCAAGAGTGTTTCTTCCTTCCAGACATAGAAGCAGACCTCTTTGGTACATTTCCCATAGGCTTACATTCTAATCTTGGACTTAGTGGTCTTTAGTATTCAGAAGGCCTGCAGAATGTAGGCCAAAGGGATAGAATGTCTTTTTAGTGTTCCTCCTGAGGTCTAAAGTTGCTTATTTGTAGGCCTTTATTAGAGGGGTGATCACACCCAAGTGAGAGAGGAACCTGCCCATTGCACAATACCAACCCCATTAAAATATCAAGAGGCAAAACATTCCAAAGAGAAATAACACCAAAAAGATAATCTGAAAAAGAGACTTCAGATGCCAGCTACATATGAATAGTAATGATGAGAAAGACAATATATTAATTAGAGGAAGAGAAATAAAAAAGATCAAGCATTAAGTATAAGCAAAATGTATTTGCATAGTGGTTTTGTTAAAGGAAAGGTAAATGTGGCTATGTTTATATTTCTGTTTTATGCTCATTTAGTTTAAATAGAATGTGTTCAGTCACTGAATTCTGAAAAGCATGTGCTATCCAGCAGGATTTAGAAAAATGGAAGATAAAGTGAAATCTATAGGCAATGTCGATATTATTACTACTATATGAGCACTGGTAAAAATGTGATAACACGTCTTAAAATAATTAAATGGACTGATTTGAAATGTTTAAACTATTTGATTGTCAATGGATTTTTTCAGTGAGATATTCAGAAACATTAGCTCTACCAAAGCCCTTCCTTCGAGACATCTCTGCCACCAATCTATAATCCTAAACTGACCAAGTTTTTGCTTAGTTTTAAAGGATATGAAATTCCATTTCTTTTCTGATAATGGGCATTAAATCAGCAAATGTGATCTTATAGCATATTCTTACATACAGGTCAGTAAGAGTCCATGATATTAAAATATCCTTTGTAATAAAGAGATAATATGAAAATTGACCATCAGTCCAACACACAAGATGGCCACCCCCATGTGGTCAAAGATGGCCACCCCCATGTGGACACAATATGGCCTCCACAAGATGGCCAGCAGGGGCAGGCAGTTGTGGGTGATCAGGCCAGCAAAGTGGGGCAGTTGGGAGGGACCAGGCATGCAATGGAGGTCAGTTGGGGATGATTAGGCCTGCAGGAGAGGGCAGTTAGGGGTGACCCGGCTGGCAGAGGAGGGCAGTTGGGGGCAACCAGGCCTGCAGGGGAGGGCAGTTGGGGGGATCAGGCCTGCAAAGGAGGACATTTGGGGGGAACCAGGCCTGCAGGGGAGGGCAGTTAGGGGCAACCAGGCTGGCAGAGAAGGGCAGTTAGGGGTGACCGGGCCAGCAGGGGAACAGTTAGGTGTCAATCAGGCTGGCAGAAGAGTGGTTAGGGGGTGATCAGGCTGGCAGGCATAAGCGGTTAGGGGCAATCAGGCAGGCAAGCGATTAGGAGCCAGCAGTTCTGGATTGTGAGAGGGATGTCCGACTGCCTGTTTAGGCCCGATCCCAGTAGGCAGTCAGACATCCCTTGAGGGGTCCCAGATTGGAGAGGATGCAGGCTGGGCTGAGGGACACACACCCCCCATGCACAAATTTTGTGCACCAGGCTTCTAGGATGAATATAAATTTATATGATGGCTTAAGCATTAAGTGTAATGTTAAAATTTTAATAAACAGATATCTCTGGTCACTCTTGGTCCACAATGATATTTCATGCACATTGGCTGTCATTCAGCAAGTCTATACCAATATGACTAATGTTTGTTTTTTAAAATTTTTATTTTGTTTTTCTCCTGTTTAATCAGCTGATATACACTGAGTGGCCAGATTATTATGATCTCTGAACACATAATAATCTGGCCACTCAGTGTGTGTGTGTGTGTGTGTGTGTGTGTGTGTGTGTGTGTGTGTATGTAATTAGAGGCCCAGTTCATGAATTCATGCATTGGTGGGGTCCGGGCAGCCTGGCCAGGGGCCAGAGGGAGGGGATATGGGTGTTTGGCTGGCCTGCCTGCTGGTTAAACTCCTGGTTGAGGGGACAATTTGCATATTAGCCTTTTATTATAAAGGATATACACTGAGTGGCCAGATTATTATGCATTCAGAGATCATAATAATCTGGCCACTCAGTGTCGATACAATAAAGAATAAAGAGATGAAAAGACAATGTTATAAAGAAGTTTATAACAAATTAAGTGGAATTTTAAAAAATATATAACTTTTTAAGATATAATTTTTAATATGTCTATTGAAATTTTATTTGATTATTATATTTTATTTCAAAAAATGTAGTTGGATTATTTTTAATCTGATTGAGTTCTTAATATCTGAATTAATATTTTTATACACTTATCTTTTAATATGAACAAAATTATTTTCTATTCTGTGGCTGTTAATTCCAATAACTGCATTATCTGAGAGTTTCATTATTGTCATTTGTTTCTGTAAGCCTTTACTCTTTGACTTTAAGGAGTCTTGCATTTTGTAATTTCTTTTCTTTTTAAAATTTGAGTAAGACTTTCATTTTGGGACATTCTTGGAAACTGGTGTTCCGTAAGATAAAATCTGTTCATATTTGTCTCACATGCTTAAGAGCACTACTAATCAAATATTATCTAAAATAAAAGTTTAGATAAAAGTTTTCTTACCAGATGGGTAATGTGAATTTCGACCTTAAAGACACATGGGCACAAGTTTTTGGTTACAAATCAAATTTTCTCTTTTGTATGGTTGAGATAAGGGAGCATATCATTCCTTTCTCCCTTGGTGGCTAAACTTTTTCTTTCACTGAGGATATAGTTCTTTTGGGTCCAAGATTCTAAATATCTGAGGTTCCAATTACCATTAAGGGTATTTAAAAAATACAAGATCATTTTCTGCACTCAGTATATCCAAAGATGATATTTAAAAATGGCACATACACTGAGTGGCCAGATTATTATGCATTCAGAGGTGACAATAATCTGGTCACTCAGTATATACTATGAAGATTAATAAACAGAACCCTCATGTAAATTAGAGTTGGAGGGGCCAAAAGGGGGAGCTCTCACACTCTACCACTCGTCGTCAGTTATTTCAAACTAGAGGCCTGGTGAACGAATTTGTGCACTGGTCGGCGTGGTCTGTGGGGATCGGCCCACTGTGGTAGCACTGCTCATCTTGGTTAGCCAAGCGGCTGTGGACCTCCCCTCTGAGTGGCTGTTCCCACTGTGGGAGCACACTGACCACCAGGGGCAGCTCCTGCTTTGTGTGTCTGCCCCCTGGTGGTCAGTGCACCTCATAGTGACTGGTCAACCAGTCATTCTGGTCGTTCTGCCATTCAGTTGCTGGGCTTTTATATATATATATATATATATATATATATATATATATATATATACACATACAGATAGATACGAGAGAACTATACTCTCCAAAAGGAAATGTTTTTCTATTCTACTCATGTTTCCACTAAAACATTGACCTATAATCTCATTCCATGCACAAATTAATTTGTTACATCATTTAAATCCTATATAATAAAAGCCTAATATGTTAAGTGTCTAGTCCACAGGTCGGCCAGTCAGCCAATCAAAGCGTAATATGCTAATGGTATGCTAAGACTGCTCAACCACTATCTATGAGGTGCACTCACCACCAGGGGGCAGGTAACCAGTTGACCAGTTGCTATGATGTGCACTGACCACCAAGGGGCAGACACTAGACCCATAGGTTAGCTTGCTGCTGGGGTCCAGCCAATCGGGACTGAGCGAGACAGACCAGGCATGCCCTGAAGCCCTCCCGCAGTCCCTCCCTGGCTGGCCAACCTCCTGCATTTCTCCCTGGCCCCAATTGTGTACTGGTGGGGTCCCTTGGCCTGGCCTGTGCCCTCTTGCAATCCAGGACCCCTCAGGGGATGTTGGAGAGCTGGTTTTGTCCTGATCCCACAGGCCTGTATAATAAAGGCCTAAAGCAACTGTTAATGCTATGATGCACACTGACCACCAGGCCAGAGGGCATATGCTCAACAGGGGGAGCACCACTCAGCCAGAAGTGGGCTCATGCTGGTGAGTGCAACTGCCATGGTGGGAGCCTCTCTCGACTCCATGGCATCAGGCACAATGGGCTGGGATGAGCGCGAGCTGCGCCTGGCCCCGATTTGGGCTCCTCTCTGGCTGCCTGCCACTTGGCACACTGCTACATCCTCTGAGGGGTCCCAAACTGCGAGAGGGTGCAGGCCAGGCTGAGAGACCCCCACCCCCCTTTGCACAAATTTCATGCACTGGGCCTCTAGTAAAAACATAAAAGTTAGAGTCATTAAGCTTCTAGAAGGTAAACATAGGAGTATATATTTATGACCTTGGTGGTAGTTGAAGATATTTTGAGAACTTGAAAAATATATTTACTCAAAAGAAAAAAGATCAAATTGGACTTTCTGAAAATGGAATATATTGCTGATTAAAATACATCATTCAGAAAATAAAAATTTAACCAAGAGACTATAGAAAATATCAAAACTTATATATATAACAAATAACTGTGTCTAGAAAAGACAAGAACTTCTTACAACCAACACCAAGAAAACAAAACATATTTTAAAAATAGATAACAATCAAAAGACATACAAAAATATTATTTATAAGAGCTCTAAACTGGAAAAGCCTCAATATCAATAGAAAAATGGATAAACAAGTTGTGAAAGAGTACTACTCAGAAATAAAAACAACAACCTACTGATGGCATATAACAAGAGAATATATATATGGACACAGAGAATATCCTATATAACAAAGAGATAATATGCAAATTGACCATCACTCCCTCACACACAAGATGGCCACCCCCATGTGTTCACAAGATGGCCACCACAAGGAGAGGTCAGTCGGGGGTGACCAGGTCAGCAGGGGAGGGCAGTGGGGGCAATTAGGCCAGAAGGGGAGCAGTTAGGCATCAATCAGGCTGGCAGAGGAGTGGTTAGGGGGCAATCAGGCTGGCAGGCATAAGCAGTTAGGGTCAATAAGGCAGGCAAGCAGGTGAGCGGTTAGGAGCTAGTAATCCCAGATTGTGAGAGGTATGTCCAACTGCCGGTTATCCCCCCGGGGGTCCCAGATTGGAGAGGGTACAGGCTGAGCTCAGGGATTCCCCTCCCCCCCCGCCCCCCCCCCCTAGTGCACAAGTTTCATTTACCAGGGTTCTAGTATATTATAATATTCAATTTATATGATGTTTAACAACAGGCAAAACTATAGGTAAAAATATCAGAGACTAGGGCACTGCTGGAAGGAAGACTGGTGAAAGGAGGCATGATGGAATTTTCTAGTGTGATGAACATGTTCTGGATATCAACATGAATCATATTACGAGGACATATACAGTTCTCAAAACTCATAAAAATGAAGACAAAATTTGAGCATTTTATTCTATGTAATTAGATAATAAAAATATAACTGTTAAATTAATACTTCTAGATCAGTTTATTATGTTAAATTCTTTTATTAGAAAAAAAGAAAGGTTGAAAATTAAACAGTGAATTTAAGAAATTAGAAAATTTATAAAATAAGCAGTTAAAAAATAGTAGAAGAAACTCACATCCAGTACATTATAAATATAGAAGCTAAAATGAATGAACAGAAAACAAAAATATAATAGAAAAGATTGAAGAAATTCACAGTTGATAATTTGAAAAGCCTAAGAGATATGGCAAACTATTGGCAAAATTTATTAAGCAAAATGAAGACACAAATAATTATAGGAATGAAAAGGAGGACATAATGTTGAACTTAGACAGCCAGCTATTTCTCCAACAATGTGGGTTTATTCAGGAACAACAAAGAATGATAATAAGGAACATGAGGTCTAATGGCAAAACATGCACAAGTCCACAGAACAAAGGAGAGGAATATTCTTTTATAGAGGAGGGAATTCAAACAGGCTGTTGTAAACAGAGTTTATTAGAGGAAACTGGGTGTTCAAAGTATAGTGGCTTTTCATTGGCTGAGTTATAATAGTTTTTCATTGGCTGAGTGTTTGCTGGGGGTTAGGAGATCTTTCTTCTTGCTGCTGGAGTAGTAGAGTAGAAAAACATCTTTCTGTTGGAGATGAAAAGCATGGCTCTTGCTGTTTGGGATAATTGATGATGAGTGGTAGAGTGCAAGCATTTCACCTATAGACCCTTCCAGTTCTAATTTACATGAGATTTTTCTAAAAATTAATCTTCACAGTATGGATGCAATAAAGATTGAAGAAATGGAAAAACAATGTTATAAAAATCTTATAACTTAAATAAGGTGGAAACATTTTAGAAAAATATAATTTTTAAAAGTCACCAAATTTGACTCAAGTAAATAAAACTTTGAGTCCTGTCACAACCAACAAGGTAAAATAAATAATTTATAACATTTTTCCACAGAAAACCTCAGATTCAAATAATTTTATAGGCCAATTCCATAAAATATTCATGAAACAATTCATTCTAATCTTATACAAACTCTTCCAAAGAAGAACAAAAGAGGCAATACTCTCCATCTCTTTTTATAAGGCAAATATAACCTTGACACACAACAGCCAAGGGATACAGCAAGAAAGAAAATTACAGATTAACCTCATGCATGACTAAAGATGCAAAAGTCCTGGATAACTTTTTAGCAAATGTATTCAACATTATGTAAACAAGATAATTCATAATGATCAACTTGGGGTTATTTCAGTACAAGGTTCGTTTAGCATTAGAAAATCTATTTCTATTACATAAACAGATTTAAGGAGGAAACACTTTTTCCAATAAGTGGGAAAAAAATTTATAATACACTATACCATGGGTGGGGGACATCTGTCCTGTGGGTCAATAAGGCCCACAAAATCATTTGGTCTGGCCCTGCCAAGGCATTTAGAGGTGTTTTAATTAATGTTTGACCAAACACAGCAGGCTAATTTTTAAGTTGATAATTTTGTGTGGCCTTCAAATGATGTTACAAATATCCAAATGGTCATTGAAAGAAAAAAGGTTTCCACCCTTGCACTATACTAATTGCTCTTAGGAAGTTAGGAATAGAGGAAACTTATAAGAAAATTTGATTTTAAAAAATTTTAAAGAAAAAATTACATATAATAATGGAATATTAAACCATTTCCTTTAAAATTAAAATTAAGGCAAAGACTCTTTCTATCACTTCTACTCAACAGTATACTGGAAATCCTAAATAATAAAGAAGGTCAAGAGAAAAAATACAGCTTCTAAGTATTAGAAGAGGAAAACATAAATAGTATCATTTAAAAGTGTTATGTTTGTCTACATGAAATAACAGAATTGAGGTTAGAAAATTAGAGGGATAGATGAGTTCTTAGAAAAATTTCTAGGTGCAAATCAATGTAAAATGTTAGTTGTATACACTGGGAAGAAATAGAAATTTAATTAAAAATTAGTTACCATTTAAACTAGGATTAAAAACAAAGTAAGATACCTATGAACAAATCTAACAAAAGGTATAGAGACATTTATGTAGAAAGATATAGGAAGTCCTTTAAATGTAGAAATACAAAAATAAATGTAGAGATATATCATGTTTATGGAGGGAAAATTATTATTTATCCCCAAATCGATCTATAGATTTGATACAACATGAACCAAAGTCATGTAAGGTTTCATAGAATCTGAAAATCTCATTCTAAAATAATTAGCTAAGATTGGCTAAAATAGTGTTAACAAAAAATATTTAGGCTGTAATAAGGAATAAAAAGTGTTCATTTGAGCAAAGGAGTGATTGCAATCCAGGGCACAGATTCAGGTAGTAACCTCAATTGTGCTCTGAAAAGAACAAAGAAAGGCAGGGCTTATAAAGACTTGGACTGCATGTTCTATCCTCAATCTGGTCTTTATGTAAATGAAGGATTCTGGCTAAATTAATAAGGATTGGTTGAGCCCATTATGCAAACAAAGGATGTTGGCTGGAAAAAAGAGGTTGGCTCCTTTCAAAGGAAGAAATGATGATGGTTTGGTTGTCATGGTGATGAGGAGATTAAAATTTAGGCACAGCTGAAAAAGTTCAAAAGTTCATGGAGAAACATGCTGGGTGGAACATGTGTAAGACAAACCTTTTCTTGCCTTACCAGCTCCATTTCAGTTCCCTCAACATAAATGACTCCACCTTGGCTATCTTTTTTCACAATAGTGATACAGATGAAGAATAACACAGGGGCCTTTCTCTACCATAAACCAAGACTTATTCAATTCTACAGTCAATTAGGTAGGATTATATTCACTCATACAAAGACAAATTAGACAGTAAATCAGAATAAAGGCTCCTGCGTATATGAAAATTTGATTCATGGCAGAGATGGCTTGATGGTCAGTGAGTAAAGGATGGATTGCTTAATAAATGGTGCTGGATTGATTATCTGTATGAAAAATATAATGTTGGATCTTTATGTTATATAATTCAGAGGGGTCAGATTTAGGAGGAAAACTGCCTGAATGAGAAAGGAAAAGTTGAAATATTTATGGAAGAATGTATAGGAGAGCATATTTATGACCTCAGGATTTAGAAGAAAAAATGTAAAAGAGAAAAAAAAAGGCAAAACAGCATAAATCATAAATAAAATGTATTTACTTTAAATTAATTTACTTTAAAATTAAGAACTTTATTATAAGAAAAATTTGAAAAGGGGGGGGGGAGGGGAGAGCCACAAACTGAGAGAAGATATTTCTGACACATAAAACTAGCAAAATAACATTTTCTAGAATACACATTTGATGTGATAATTAGAAATCATTATGAAAGAAACACAAATTATAGAAAAGCACACATCATAAGAGGAAATGGGCAAAAATTATTAAAATACATTTCAAAGAAGATGAATTACTTTATGACAAAATAAACAAATACAAGTGTGATCAACTTCAAGTGAAAATGATAACCACAATGAAATAATAGTTTAAATCTACCAGATTGGTGAAAATTAAAATGCCTATTAATAGCAAATGTTGATGAAGATGTAGAAAAATGGAAAGTTTTGTTACCAGAGAGCTGCCTGAGTTGGAGGGGACTCTCCCTCTTCTGCTGTTGTCACGCTGGCCAGAAAGAATTCAGAGTGACAGAAAGTAGTGTTGAAGCAAAGCAAGCAAATTTATTAAGAATACACTTGGCATAAAGCTAAAGCAGGCAACTCATCTAGGCTGAGCACCCTGCCTGGTTAGGATTTAAAGGTTTTATACTTTTCCCCCTATAGGTTTCAAGGTTCCCATGCTGTATAAACTAGATTTCAGGGTCTTCCTTTTACATTGTGGTGGCTTTTTCCAGATTATATGCGAACATCTGGTGTTTTTATCTTGGCAAGCCCCAAGACTGCTGACTTCTGTGTTCACTGGGTGAGATAAACTCTTCCTTTTTCCCCTTCCCTTCCTCGTGCCCTAGCAGCTATCTGTCCTGCATAGCATTCTCCCCTCAAGTGATACCATTCAAATGCTTTGGGGTATTTGTTATTTGTCCCCCAGACTTCCTCTGTCCTTTGATTTAGCTGGCACAAATGGCATTAATTGTGTCTTTGTTCACTATTTTCCCAGGCCAGGGTGATTTAAGCTATGTATTCTCTGGTTGGAGAGGTAAAAACCACTTGTTCTCAAGTGACCTTAGTTGGGGAAGTTAAGGTCTTGTAATTCACAAGCTGGCTTCAAGCTGCCCAAACTGCTTGGTCTTGTTTAATTTTCCTGCCTCAGTTTCCCCATTCCACTTGTCCAGGAATTCTTCTAACTTCGTACTATACTGCCACACTTTTATGTACAGTGCTGGTGGGAATATAAATCATTTAAACTACTTTGGGACAATATTTGGCATTATTCAATAGAGTTGAAGAAACACATATTCTGACTTTAGAAATTTTACTTTTAGGTATATATCTTTGAAATGTTATTGACAAAGTCAACCAGAAGCAAGTTCCAAGTGGCATTGCTTATTATAACAAGAAACTGAAAATAACCTAACTGTTGTCAAAACCAGAATGGAAATACACAAAAGAATACATACTGAATTATTTCCTTACACAAAGTGTAAAACTACTATGTTATTTAGAGAGTAAACTTTATGTAGTAAACTATAAAGATTAGTAAGGGAATGATAAATACATAAGTCAGGTTGGTGCCTTAAGTGGCAAAATAAAAGGGGTTGGGCCTGAGAATAGGTACGTAGGGGACTTTAAAGCTACTTTTAGTGTTTTATTACTAAGTTGGGTGGAATGTATGTAATGTTCATTTTATTGTTACATTTAAAATACATACTTATAAACCTTTCTTGTGTGTATAAAACATTTTTATAAACAAAAATAGGAGTAAGGATTTGTTTTTCTTTTCAAGCCTGATGGAGAATCACTGAATATAGATTTCCAGAGTTAAATGAAGCATTACTTGAAATTTACTTATTGGAAATTAAGAAAAAATTAGACATTCACTAAAAGCTACAACAGGGGCACAAATGTTTTGAAAGTGGTGAAAATGGTGTATATGACTTTGAATACTTTATATCAGATAGCTCTGTTTTTTAGCGTTGGTTCTGAGTGGACAATGAGAATGGCTGCAGTCATAACGAAACAAAGGAGTTATTTGTTGGTTTATGCTTTCTGCTATTTGAAATGTCACAGCAGAGCTATAACCTTTTGTGCTTAAACCAAACCCGGATGGTTACTCAGGGCTCTCAGTCAGCAATCAGCACCCTGTTTTCCAATTGCCCACTGCCCAAATGCCTCCCATTTTAATGATGGCTCTAGGGCAGCCATTTCTCATGGGGACAGCTGTGTCTTTATTGAGTCCTGAAAGTGTGGCTCTGGCCAGACTGGGAATCTTTATAATCTCCCCAGCAGGAAGCTGCCTAAGGAAAGTACAGTGTTTGAAAGAATTGCCTCTATATCTAAAGATTCAGTACAATCTATTTTTTCCCCCTAAATTCTTTTTATAAAAAATTTATAAAATTATTTGAATTTTACCTTTAAAACTTATATATCTTTATTGTTGAGGGTATTACATATGTCTCCCATTTTCCCCCATTGCTCCCCTCCATCAAGTTCCCACCCCAATAAGAACGATGTGGCTTGCATACACAATGGAATATAAATCAGCCATAAAATAGAATGAAATCCTGCCATTTGCAATAAATTAGATGGATCGGGATGTTACGCTGAGTGAAATAATTCAGACCAAGATTTCACTTGTATCATCAAACTAAACCAAACAAAAAACAGACTGATAGAAACAAAGAACAAATTGATGGTTGCCAGAAGGAGGAGGTAGAGGGATGGGTGAAAAAAAGAAGATAGTCACTAGTGTGAGATAACTTTACAGGGACATAAATGGTTACTGGACTTCGTGTGGGGAGCACGTCTTAAGATACATAAATATCAAATCCGTGCTGTATGTATACCTGAAACTAATATGATATCATATGCCAACTAAACATTAATAAAAATACTCAATTAAAAAGGTGAAGAGATTAGCCAAAGAACATATATTGGTAGCCCATGGAGACATACAACAGGGTGGTGAAGGCCAGGGCGGGGATAGGGGTGGGAACTGGGGCTGGCTGGCAGTGGGCAAAGAGGGAGAAAATGAGGGACATCTGTAATAGTGTCAACAATAAAAAAATTTAAAATTAAAAAAAAAAAGAGCTGTCTCAGCACCAGGCTCTACAGGGATGTTTGTGCTGTCCCAGGACTAGAGAATGAAAGAGCCTTTGAATGGCTTTTCTGTAACAACACAAAGAGAAACCACAATCAGTAGTAGATAAAGGTAAACAGGGCTTATACTTTTCTCTGTGTTAGAGTTAATTTCTTTTAAAATTATCAATTTGTTTGGCCATTTGCAAATAGTTTCTCTAATTCAATTGCTTCTTTGGCTCTCTGCAGTGATGATTGCTATAATAGATAACTCCACTCCAAAGAGCCTGAACTAACTTTACTTGGGATCAATACTGGGCAAAATTAAAATTGAATTTATCTGGTGAAGTTTAAATTGAATTAATTTAATGGATGTCTGTGAGGAAACTCATGTATTCCTGCACAGTATGTCATACATATTGAGTATATTTTTTATTTCAAGTTTCCAACATTCTGATGTTATTTATAAAATATGCATATAATATATGACAGTTTGTATAAAATTTGTTTTCTATTAACTTAAAATAAATAGAAATGAATATGAAATACAGTCAGAAAAAAGAAAGACAAAAAGAATCAAGAAACAATATTGGAAACTTCCCATTAACTCTTAGAGCAGATTTTTACTCCCCAAGGATTAAAGCTTTTCAGATCTTCTCAAGATGTTCCAAATCCTTTAGAGGAATTGTTGTATAATCATGGATTACTGCTTCCTTCCTGATTTATGTGATTGAGAATAAGCCATTTAAGCTATCCTTTCTTATCCTATTCTGTCCTCTTGAACAGGGTCTAGAATTTATTGATTTAGATGTTTGACAGTAGAAAGAAGTGATACATAATTTTATAGCCTATGCACTCTCACAATCTGGGATCCCTAGGGGGATGTTGGAGAACTGGTTTCAGCCCAACCCCCACAGGCCAGGCCAAGGGACCCCACCAGTGCACAAATCTGCGCACTGGGCCTCTAGTATGCATATAAGATCTTTGGTTAATTTCTTCCCACCCTCTCCTCTCCCACTTTCCTCTGATATTCATTAATCTGTTCCATGTTTCCATGCCTGTGCATTGAGCGTCTGCCCCCTGGTGGTCAGTGCACATCATAGCTATTGGTTGAACAGTCAAATGGTCACTTAGGCTTAAATAAATCCTATATAATAAAAGGCTAATATGCAAATTTTCCCCTTGATCAGGAGTTTGACCAGGAGTTTGACCAGGGGGTGGGGCTGGCTGGCCAACTGCCCATGGCCCCTCCCCCCAGCCAGCTCCACCTCCAATTGCTCCCCCCACCCCAATTGACCCCCCCACCCAATCGGGGCCAGGGGTGGGGCCAGCTGGCCAACCTCCCATGTCCCTTCCCCCCATCCGGCCTGGCCCAGTCAGCCCTGATTGGGGTGGGCCAGCAGGACCCCACCCATGCATGAATTTGTGCACCAGGCTTCTAGTAGATAATAAGTGTGCAGTATTACTTTATCATATTTTCAGAAAAATAGGTTTTGCTTGTGGAGCCTAAGGAAAGAGTCCTTTGATGTGAATCCCAAGAAAGAATTTATATGCTGAGATGGTCTCCCCATGGTCAACCAAGGTCCCAAATTTTATGAATAATAACAGTCTAGTAGTCATTTGCTCACAGGGACTTCTCACTACTTGCTTACTAGGAAAGAACCTCAGACTGAACTCTCAGTTTCCCACACTATGCCCTGCTTCTGTACGCTGTCTGGGACAATCATTGCAGGGAAACCTGATGTCATCTTTCTACCAAGGGACTGAGACCTGTCCCATCCAATCATAACTGCACAATTTGGAAATCTCATTTACATAAACCAGACCTAATTGAGAACCTGAGCAGGAAGGTTCACTATAAAAGGTGGCCTCCTCTTTGTCTCCATGGAACACAATGTAGGCTTCTATCAAAACTGTGTCTCTCAGACTGCTCAAATAAATGTTTATTATTCTTCATTACAGTCTAAAATTAATTTTGGTTTATACACTTTAAATATATTCAATCTTAATTACTCAAAAATATGTTTATTGAGCCCTTACTCTCAAGTAGTCATTGCTGGATTCTGAGAAAAAATAATAAAATATTTCTATCTTCAAAGAGTTCATAGACTCAAGAAGGGGTTAAGTAATTACAATAAATCAATAATATAATAAATGTGATAAATTACAGAGTTTTGTTTAAAGCTCCATGGGAACACAAAGGAGGAGCAATTGAGACTTCCTGGAGGAGAAGGAGTCAGGGAGTTGTGGCTATGTGATGAATGAAGTGGGTCTTAATAGACACCAGGAGATGCTAGAGGGTTGACAGAGAATAATCACAGAAGAATTCTTAGGTCTTTTGCTTTCTTTCATTTGCAAATAAAAAAGCCAAAATAAAACTGGCACAATGCAAAGGTGGAAGCTCCTTGAGGCTCCAATTGGCTCTTCATGTGTGTGTAGTGGCACTGGGGTTCCCTGTTTCTGACGGTGCTAGAGGCAGAAATTCCACTATAATTTGATTCTTCTGTTTAGCCTAGTGATCTGAACCTAGCAAGAGCTCACAGACTGTGTTAATTTGTTACCAGTGAAACAGAATTTTTTGACTAGAACACACAGTGTTCCCCTGGGCAGACTGGTTCCTGGGCTCTTTGTCCAGCAGCGTTGAAGAATGAATCCATGGATGGAAGGTAGTATAGCAAAGGTGGACATTTATTGAAGAACAAGTACAGACTCCCACGTGGGGAAAGGGAAAGAATATCACAGCACAGACTCCCACGTGGGGAGGGGAAAAGAGTTCCTTTTAGATCTTTGTGTCTTGCTATCTCCTCTGATTGGTCACTATTCCCTTAGACTGGTTATTATGGTAACTCCTGAGCTCAAAGGTCAAACCTCACATGGGACTTGTGAGGTTTTTCCTCCCCTCCTTCCTTATTGTTTTCCTATTTCCTTTGGGGTTTCCTCTTCTCCTTCTGGATGAAGGGCTTCCTTCCCTTTATTTTGTAAATATAGACCTTTTTCTGTTTTCAGTTCCCTCATTCTATGGAAATGTACCTGTTGCAGCTTTTCAGTTCCCCTATTTCATGGAAACATACCTTCTGCTGCTCTGCAGCCCTGTGCTTCTTCCATGGTCCTCCTAATTTCTAAAATTTCCTAAATTTGTCTTTTTCACCCCTAAAAATTCCTGTTTCACTAGGTATTACATTTATGAGGTAGACTATTATGCACTTTGTATAACCTGAAATGACAGAAATAATTTGTAGGTGTATTAAAATATAAAGTCAGTTGGAAGACATCTATACTAATAATAGCCTAAGGCTGTCATGACCTAAATGACCAGATGGACGACCGGTCACCAGGAAGTGCATGGAGCACCTCTTGGTCCCTTCCTGATGGCCCACAGGCTCCTATCACAGGAAGGCTGGTGGCAGGTAGGGCGGCAGAGCGAGGCGGGCACGGCGAGGTTGTTAGACTCTGCCCCAGCACCAGGCCAGAGGCCTAATGACCTCGCTGCTGCCATGGCGGCTGCAGATCAGGCCCAGAGAGAAGCAGGGCCTGATCCGCAGCCATCACAGCTGCTGGTGAGGCATGGAGAAAGAGAAAGGTGGGGCCTGAGCAGCAGCTGCTGCGGCTGCTGGCAAGGCCCAGAGAGAGGGAGAGGTGGGGCCTGAGCAGCAGCTGCTGTGGATCAGGCCTGGAGATAGGCCCAGAGAGAAAGGCAGCTGTCAGGAGGGCCATTCTGGATTTCCCAGAAAAGCCAATGACTGCCTAGGAAATGGAGCTTTTGACGCTGACTGGCATAGAAACCAACCAATCAAAACCTAATCTGGATGAACTGTGAAGGAAGAACCTAAGGTCAGGGCTGAGGAGGCATTTTAACAGCTGTTTGGTGTAAGGTATAAGAAAGCAGTTTGATTTTTTAATAACAGGTTTGGCAGTATAGTGCATATAGCTGGCTATCAGTCCAGATATAGGGATTATGTATTTTTGTCTGCAAAGAGCATCTCCTCCTGCTAAAAAAGGCTTTTCCCCCCATTTAAGCAATTCTATCCTATATACTCTATCTATACTAATAAAAGTGTAATATGCTAATTAGACTGGATCGACTGGCCATCTTCTGATGTCCGACTTCCTTCTGGACAAAGCCATGGTGGTGGGTGCTGAGGCCGAGGCAGTTAGGGGCAATCAGACCGGCAAGGGAGGGTAGTTGGGGGCAAGATCAGGCCGGCAGGGGAGGGCAGTTAGGGGCAATCAGGCATGCAGGGGAGAGTAGTTATGTGCAATCAGGCAGGCAGGGGAGAGCAGTTAGGGGCAATCAGGCAGGCAGGCAGAGTGGTTAGGGGCTATCAAGCAGGCAGGCAGGTGAGCAGATAGGAACCAGTAGTCCCAGATTGTGAGAGGGGGGATCCCCAATTGGAGAGGGTACAGGCAGGGCTGAGGGAACTGCCCCCTACCCCTCGCCCCATGTGCATGAATTTCATGCACCAGGCCTCTAGTTTTATTATAATAACTGACAAAGCAGGGTATAATGTTTCAGGGTGTACAACTTTGTAAAAATATACATAGACATTAAAAAGGAGGAAGGAAAAATAATAGTGGTTGCCTCTGGAAAGCAGGATCATGGTTTTTTGTTTGTTTGTTTGTTTGTTTTTACACTTTTATGAACTTTATAATTTTTCTACTAACAACACTATTTTCTTTTACAGTAATAGAAGCTTTATTTTTAATGTGTGGATTTTTCAATTCAGCAACATCATCTAATTATTTCTCTCTTGAAAGTGAGAGTTATTTTATATCTCCATTAGTTGGTGGTAGTGGCAGCATTTCAGATCTTGAAAAAAGCATGATTTTAGATCATTTTGCTTTTTCTCATTTACAAAGACAAGGCTACTGTCAGTGATTCCTCAGTTAGGTTTTTTCTTTTTTTTTTTTTTCTTTTATCCTTCTATGCATCTGAAGCTTATGTTAATTGTTCCCACGTGACTAACCTTTGGGCCCTGAGCTGGCCTGAAGCTTGGCTAAAAGAAGCAACCACATTCTCAAAGCTGCTTCAGAATAAGTATGTTGGTTGTGTGGTTATCCAGCAAACCCACAGTCATGCTTTGGGGCATCCGTTCTGCTGCCCTTCTTTCCGCAATTACACCTTTTGATCTCATTGATTTGACTGTCAGGGTGGTCTCTTCTCTCTACCCTTTTGATACGGAATTTTTGGACTGGAACTGGATTCTTTGTCTGCAGGAGTCAAAGAATGAATCCACAGATAGAGGGTAGTATAGCAAAGGTGGAGATTTATTGAAGAGCAAGTACAGACTCCCACATGGGGAGGAGGAAAGAGTCCCACAGAACGGACTTCCTGTCTCCATGGTTTATAAAGGCTGCAGTTCCTATGTCCTGACATCCCCTCTGATTGGTCAATATTCCCTTTCTAATTGGTTACCATAGTGACTCCTGAGGTCCTTCTCCCTCATTGTCCTCCTATGCCTTCTGGGTTTTCTTCCTTTTTCTTTATTTTGTAAATATAGACCTTTTTTTGCTACTTCCAGTTCTCTTGTCTAATGGAAATATATCTGTAGTTGCTTCCTTGTCTTAGGTAAATGCAACTGTACCAGGCTTCCTTGTGTTATGGAGATGTACCTTCTTCCAATCTGTGGCCCTGTGTTTTTTCCATGGACCCCAATTCTAAAAATTCCCCAAACCTGCCTATATTCCTCTAAAATTCCTGTTTCACTTTGCCCACAGGCAGCAAGGGTAACAGGATTCTCCTTCTTCCCCTCACATCGGCAAGGTTGACCTAATGTGGGGGAAATCTTACTTTGTTTACCCTTTTGATGTTTGAAGACTTCTCTGTGTAAGCAACTGGATAATATCTCACCAATGGAGAGGAAATTAAGAAGTAAAACTATGAGAACCCCACACTTTGGAATGCATCTTGATGGTCCTTGCCACATTAGATCCACGTTATGTCTATCAGTCTCCCTACAGAGATGCCAGCCTCCTAGTTTTAATTCTTTCCCTCTTTGATGATGCAAACACCATCTGACCAGTGTGCAGGCTTAATAGCCAAGTTCAGTAGCATCTTTCCTTGTATCCTCTGGTGCAGTGTTTCAGCTGCAGGTAGATCTTCTCTAGTGTGGGCTAGCAAGACTGACTGCTTTAGTCCCTATGCTGGGTGAAAGCCCCAAAAGTTTAAGCTCAGGATGGAGTCCAAAGAACTGACACATATAGCCTTATGAACATTTATAATAACTGTCATAGGAGAAACTTGCACACACAGGCAAAGCAGCTGCTATCAGTGGTGGCCGGCCAGGAAGAACCCACACCCATCCAGGACAGGGTCTTTTTTTATAGGGGGCTAGTAGTAAAACCATATGGTGGGTAGTCACATAGACCACCAGAAGGAACAATTCCTAAGTTAATAGATAACATCAGGCAGTTATCACACTCTATCCACTCATTAACTTCTTTCCTGGGGGCATGACGTTTATCTTTGGGTAGCATTCTGGTTTTCTGGGTAGTCAGCCAAGCTTGAGGCTACAGAGAATGAAACAGTCACAGAGAATTAAACACAGAGTCCAACATTTCCCAGATGCCTTTTTGGAGCTATATTGAATCCAAAGTGAGTTCCCTTAGATCCTGTAAAGAGCTATGTTTAAGGGTAGAGTATAGGGAGGGCAGGGTATGGGGCAGGGGAGAAACAGTACCCATCCATTGCAAATTAGGTAGTTATTATGAAGGTCTTGCTTTATAATATTGTTACAGGAAAATAGGGCAGAGACAATGTGTACAGCTGAGTCAGGCATTCAGAGAAGCTATTTCCTCAATCACACAGGGCATTCTTAGCCCCTCTCTGACCTCACAATGTGTGCTGTGGGATGTTAGGTGAAACAAGAGCCTGAATGAGGAGGGCAGCTCACCTCAGCAGGACTCTTGGAGAGAGGCAACAAAGATTTCATAACTTTAGTCATTTGTGGTGATCTCTCTATAAAAACATATATTCATTTATGTATTTAATATAAAAGATCTATTTTTATCACGCAACACTGTGCCAATAGAAGAGTTTTATAATGAGGCTATACTCTATGTTCTATGAGTTAGCTGTGTAGATAGATACTCCTATACATGTATAACAGAAAGCCATAGTAGTGTCCCAAAGTTGGCAAATATGCAAAATGAAAGTAAAAACATGTTAATGCATCTTTTAGTATTGTAAAACTGATGATAACAATTGATCATGGGGCTGAAACCGGTTTGGCTGGGTGGATAGAGCATCAGCCTGCTGACTGAAAGGTCCCAGGTTCAATTCCGGTCAAGGGCATGTACCAGGGTTGCGGGCACATTCCCAGTAGGGGGCATGCAGGAGGCAGCTGATCGATGTTTCTAACTCTCTATCTCCCTTCCTCTCTGTAAAAAATCAATAAAATATATTTTAAAAAAAAGAATTGATCACGGGGTAGAGGCTTTCATGTGTGAAACATATATTAAAACAAGTGCTGAGGGAATGGGAATGTAATGCTTTATTCAGGAGGACTATATAGTGTAACTGTTGAATGGTATATGTACTGTTAATCATTTATATTCTAATAGAGCTAGTTATTAATAATAGGAAAGGAGCAAAGGGAAGGACAGGCATTATAGGCATGTTTCCTGCAAAACATTGGGGGAAGGGGACTGGACAAAGGAAAGATAAACACATGCCCAGGAAAGTTGGGATGACATTGGGAAGATACTTGCCTGTTAATTACACCTGGGGTTAGAGATGTTTGGCCAAAAAGGGCATGGCCACTGCAGGGGCAAAAATATTTGGGGTACATAACCCCCTAAACAAAGAAGTTCGCTTTTTTGGTTCTCTGGGAACTTGTGTGCCTCTGGGCTTGTGGCCCATACTCTTTTGCTCCTGCTTCCCTGCATTCACTACATGACCCACAGCCATGTGGACCTTCCACACACTGGATTAATGGACTGTAGCTAGCCTGATGCTGAACTGGACCCAACTCCAATATGAAAAGAAAACTCTGGACACTGATTTTGATTCTAGCTTTACTGAAACCCCAGCTACACTTCTTCTATGACTGGAGGAAGGGAAATGGGACTTTGGGAACCCAGGGATGTAATTCCATGGAAATAGAGCTTTCTACTATATCTCATCCTCTGTGGGGGCCTCCGGACATGCTTATTCCAGTGGTACCTCAACAACCTCACTTTCACTGATAACTGATAACATTAATCTCCCAGAGGTGTTTGCTACAGAGCATCAACTACTTCAAACTGGATATATGAAAAGAACGGCATTATCCAAGCCTGTCAGTACTTAGGGAAGAAGCCCTTTTCTTTAGACTGAGGGTCAGGATTATTTAGAGAGCAAAATAGACCCCTACAAGTAAAATGAGAGCGCTAAATGTTGTAGGCCAGTGGTTGGCAAACTGCGGCTCGCAAGACACATGCGGCTCTTTGGCCCCTGGAGTGTGGCTCTTCCACAAAATACCATGGCCTGGGCGAGTCTATTTTGAAGAAGTGGTGTTAGAAGAGGTTTAAGTTTAAAAAATTTGGCTCTCAAGAGAAATTTCAGTCGTTGTACTGTTGATATTTGGCTCTGTTGACTAATGAGTTTGCCGACCATTGTTAGGCTATGTGGGTCTGTCCACATGGCATCAATGCCCCTGAAGCAGTTCTGTTTTCAGGCTGCAAGTTTCATTATTTTCTAAAGGCAGGATAAGCGATGAGAAAGCTGGAAAGTTTTAATTACCTACTAAGTTGATCACATGGTTCTGGTACAGAAGAAACAAGTGACTAATGTTTCCCAACACATGATTCAATCATCAGTTCCACATTCAGGACTTGTCTCGGGTTCGCTTGAAATTACAACATGTCCCCATGTTGTGTAATAAAGGTTTGGCTAGCTTTCTTCCCTGGATCCTGGGAGGGAGACTAAATCCTTTGGATTTCCTGAATAATGAAAGTGTCATTATTATTCATGATTCCCTTCTGAGTTTGTACTAATGAGGTGATTCATGGCTGTCCCTTAGCTAGCTTCAAGAAGGAGGCTGGTCATCAGGCAGTCATGTGATGAGAGGGTTGGGACTTTGAGTTAGTCCAACCTCTAGTGAGGGGAGGAGGACTGGAGATTACTTTCAATGATGTAACCAAGGATAAAATATAACCCCAGTAAATTCCCTAGACCCACGGCTCAGTGGAGTTTCCTGGTTGGTGAAGCCATCCATGTGCCTGGAGGGTAATACACCTTGATTCCATGGGTTGAGATGGTGGAGGCTCTGTGTTTGGGACATGCCCAGACCTTACCCTGTGTGTTTCTTTATTTGGCTGCTCTGAATTGTATCCATCATAATAAAACTCTTTGTAGGTCTAGTGCTTTCCTGATTCTGTGAGTTATTTTAGCAAATTATCAAATCTGGGGTCATGGAAACCTCCAAATGAATAGCCAGTTGGTCAGCAGTGCAGGCACCCTGAGGATCACTCGAACTTGTGGCTGGCATCGGAAATAGGAACATTCTTGTAAAGACTGAGACCTTAGCATGTGGGGTCTATATTAATTCCAAATAGTGCAAGAACTTAATTTCAGTATATTAGTTGATGGTAGACTTGTTTGGGTTGAAACAGAAGATTCCAAAAGGAATAATGTATTATTAAATTACCCACCGACACATCTTTTGTTAATTGAGAATAACAAGACTTTAGCAGACATAGCCATTTTCTAAATCTTGGAACTTGGTATTATTCTTTATCTCAGTTACTTACTGGGATAAGTTTTGTCTACAGGACTAACTTTGACTGGATATAGCGGGGATAGTTTCATCCACACTGATTCCATGATCAGCATTATGAGTATTACTAGCATAATGTTAAGTGCCCATGTGACTTGCTGTGGTATTCAGTAACTGAGAAAAGGGGTGCTGGTAGCAGAGATTTGATCTTTGCTATTGGTGATGGAACTGTATGACTGATCCTCTTTATCATGGAGATGAACGAGAATGCCTGAAAAGACAGATATAGGCCAAGCAGCCTGCACTTACGAATAGGCTGTCCTATGGTGGCTTCATGATTATGTATTCAAACTCAGTTGAATCACAGGAGGCCTGAAATAAACTTTTTCCCAGGAAAAAACTGCTTCATGTTTAATAGCGCTATGTCTAATAAGGCCATTTAACCTATTGTTGATTACCAGAGATCCAGGGAATAACTCACACCTACACTCTCCTTTTGTGTTTTCTTTATTGTAGTTCTTTTTCCTTCTATCTTATAGAAAGCTCCATTTACCTTAAAGCAGTTGTAAACAATTTATGAATTATCCACTCAATAATAATAATAATTTCTTTTTACGTTGTATTTTACATTGATATTTAGTATAGAGCATGAAGATAGTTTTGGGTTTTCACAGAAAGTTTAGAGTTTTTATATTTCATTTTGATGTCTATTTAATTCTGGAGAGATTCACGAGGGTGCAACATTCTGGAAGAGTTGGGGGACAGTGAACCTAGAGAAGTCACTAAGGACAATAGCAGAAGCTAGGAAAATAAAAATTGATGATCTCAATGTTTCGACATTTATCCTATATGAATTAAATTGGGAATGTGATTTAAAACAAACACTCTCCTATCACTTTACCCCACAAAAACTGTAGCTAAGTGAGGAAATTTAGAGCACTGTATCACGTTAAATGGCTTTAAGACTATATTTGCTTGTCACTTCACAAAGATAACCAACGCAACATAAAAGTTGTCCCTCCAGGATGTCACACTGTTAACACTGTGAATCTTTCTTTCAGACACTTTGATGGAGATCAGAACTTCTGAGTCATTTGGCATTTGTTTGTACTACATTCCATTTAAGGCAAGCACATTTTTCATGACAGTCCCAATGTAAGTGTTGAAATTACTTGTTTTGTAAATGTGTCACTGGTAATTCATATTGCATAGGTACAGAGTAGAAACAAAATCTAGTTGAACATTCAAGTTCACTGTCAGCTGTTTAGCACTACTTAATAGTAAAGTGTATTCTAAATTCTGGTTGAGTTCTGCTTCACTGTTTTGAATGGATGATCTGGGGCAGGGATAGGGTTGAGCAAAGTGAAATAAAATGTAATGAAAACTCATTTATGTGACAGATGGTTTATAATCACTCTCTCATTTTATATTAATAGTTTAATGCTAGGTGGTCTCATGCCCATATTATATGAAAAGGACTTAACGCAGATTAAATAATGTTCCCAGTGTCATAGAATTACAAAGCATAATTCCAGAATCATACATACGCAATTTTAATTTGTCACATGTTGAAGTCTGCTGTTTCTCCTCTTTCTCTGCTTTCTTTTCCTCCTCTGATTCTTCTTTTCTTTTACTATGTATGTATAAAACCAATCAAAATCAACTAATGGTTTCTGATAACTGTAGGATTCAATGGAGAGAAGAAAAATATACCTGAGACTTCTTTAAGTTCTAATTGAAATAATTTATTGACATGTTTGATGTTGGATTTGCATTAGGCTACTTTGTTTATGCTTCACTAAGCTATTATTTTTGTTTTTATTGCCATACAGCAGCTAAGTTGAAATGTAATTAGCAATTCTAATCGCTAAGTATCTAATCAGTAGTAATTATTGGTTGGGTTTTCATGCTTCATAGGATCTAATGTTCTATTTGGTGCTCCAGCATTCAAACTCTATGTGATTTTGTTTATATTAATAAAATTATAGTGTTTGGGAAAAGTATGTACTTTGACTTTAGCAATCATGAGTTCAGATTATTAATGGTGCCACCATAGGCTGGTTACCTATTTTTTTTGAGCCTTAGTTACCCCATCTGTAAAGTTGGGGCATATTAGGAAACCAGTTAAATACATTTTTAAAGGGTAAAATTATGACACTTATGCAAATATAAAATGAACATGTGCCAGAAGTTTTATTTATCATTAATTATTGTAGAAACCAGAAGGATATTACAACAGGTTTAAGGGAGAATTTAAATTACCACATGGATACAGGTAATTAGGAATGTTTTAATAAATTTACAAATAGGTAGGATTGTTGGCTTTTTCCATAAGTCAAGCATCCCTCTACTGAAGGAATTCATTTTGCATGTCTATGGTCAAAAATTATTTCCATTTCAATGAAATAGCTACAATTTACAGAGTTGTAAAAAGCTCAAAGTCAATGAAAGGCACAGATCTATTAGAATTAGAAGAGTGTGCCCTAGAAAGTGCTAAGTTTTCTGTTGAAGACTTCCACTAATCATTTTTGGTTCACAAATATTTATGAATGATATGATATATATGTATATAATAGCAATTATTAACGCATGAAATAAAAATTTATATTAATTAATCCAAACTACTTATATGTTAAAGAAAACATTACTTGTGACACTTGTTAAAGAATGCTAATGCAGACCTGGCCAGTGTGGCTCAGATGGTTGGAGCATTGTCCAGTACACCGAAAAGTTGTAGGTTCAGTCCCAGCGTAGGGTACATATGGGATCGATGTTTCTCTCTTTCTCCTTCCCCCCTCTCTCTAAAATAAACCAAAACTAAAACAAAACTTTATTCAGAGAGACTACTATAGTGGGTTTTATAGTAGGGGGAAAATTTGGCTCACCTCTGAATACAAGGACAAGTAGAGATTTATAGTTAAAAAGCAGGGTAGGAGTTAAGGAGTGGGAAACTACTAAGAGGAAACCTCAGGGATTAAGGGGGTATTCTGGCGAAACTGACTGAAGGCTGCAGGTGGAGGATAAAGAATTTCATCAAATATCAAGGGTAGGAGATTTTTGCTAAAATAGCCAAACAGGATTCTTACTAAAACTAGACTAAATAGGCAAAGGACAGAGCTCAAGGGTAAATCCTAATCAAAAAGAAAACTATGAGGAGGTTGACTAAAGTTTGATTAAGGAAAGAAGCTTTGACAAATATTAAGATTCAGGCTGATTAAATTAGGCTGTTTGCTGATTTGAATGTAAAATGTTTGGCTGAAAGTGGGTCTTGGAGTTGTTGGGGAAGAAACATTTTTTTTCCTTCTATCCTTCTAGGTTCTTCTAGTCAGTTTAAGAATTAAACTGACATAAAATGAATAGGAGAAACCCAAGTTTAAATTTGTACATGTGGAAGTTTCATAGATATGAGACCTAAATAAATGATCAATGCAGGGAGCTGTTATACTTTTTAGACAAAGAAACCATACGTTTGTGAGGAACTGACAAGACAGAGAAGGCTTGGGTGCTTAGTTGGTAAAGAAGTAAGCTCCTCAGCCCTGGTTCCCTGTCTCTGGTGGTGAGGATGCCTTTCTACCACCTGCTTGAGAGAGGGCATCTTCCACATGAGAGATTTATTCCCTGTTTGAGGGGACAGAGACAAGAAGGCCAGAGTGTTCTTCTTGCATCAGCTCTTTCTCAAGTAACTTTAATTGAAAATAATTGATATGCTACTTTGGCATATTTTGGTCAGCCTGCCCTGAGCCCTAATAGAATATGAGTCACCTTCTAAAGAAGAGCATAGTAAATGACCAAAAGTAAAGTGAGCCATTGCTCCGTTTGCTAACCAAATGCTTAAAATGTTAAAAGGCTTGTTAGATTTTGACACCTCTGTCTTTTTCATTAACAAATTGACAGCTTAGATATATCAGGCTTATGGCATTTTTTACAATCAAGAATTTTCTTCTTTTTAACTATAAATTGGACCAGCAAAAGAGAACTATGTGTCTCAAAATAAAGGCTTCCACTCCACTGATCAAAACCACAGAAGATACCAGATGTGACACCACAACTGTCATCCTAGTTCTCTCTCCTAACAATAAAAAAGACCGTGGCATGGAGTAGGAACTGAGGAAGACATGCAGCGAGCAAAGAAAGGCTATGGGCTAAGATTATTTCTGATGAATAAAGGGTTTGATTCAATTAGTCAGTTATTGTTTGGGTTGGGGAGTTTATGTGTAACCCTTCAGCCCCAGATTCATTCTCTGCCCTTTCCTGCCCTTGGCGGAGCCCTGGGGAGCTGATTCTCCTGACTCCTTATCCTCTCGTTTCTTGTTCACCCTGGTCTGTTGGTAATGAAGATATTTCTCCCCCCTTCCATACTGTAGTTCTGTCCCTTTATGACTACCATGCAAGGTAACACTACCCTTCCCTTGCTTGCCTCTTGTGATACTGGCTTCTGATTGTTGTCACTCCCCAGGTCTCCCACTATCTCATTGCCCACACCTCTGAAAATAATTCCAACATTGAAATCTCTTCATAATTCCAGCTGAGTATGTCTTCTGTTTCTTCCCAAGATTCTAATGAATTCAAGAAATTAAAATAACAATAACCAATTATTGAGAAATAACTGTATCCTTGAGAGTTATGTACCATATGTACTATATCATTTAATCCTTAAAAGTCTGTGAGGTAAATATTGCTATTGGCATTTAACAGACAAGGAAACTGAGGTCAGCGAATGTCAATGGCTCCCCTGTGGAAACTAAAAAGAGGAATGTTTTCAATGATCGTGCTGTATTTTATAATCAACTGAAAGCTCATACTACCTTTTAAAAGTATAGTCTCTTTTTATTTGCATGATGTATTTTCCTCTCCTAAATAGTCCTGAACTCCTATCATAAATTATTTTATATTTCTTGAATAAGGGTCAAGTATGTGCTGTCCTACCTGTCTTTGATTGCATAAATCATCTCATTTTGTCCTAGTTAAGATGTTTCAAGTTGCAGAACTCATAATATTATCACAGTTATTACGAGCTAAGAGATCATTAATCATAGGTGGTCATAAAGGCTAGAAAAATTAACAATACAGTTTGGTGGAAATTGCGTTAATCATGTGGAATCTTGAAAATGTCATATTATAAAAATGCTGCTTATTCTTGCAAGTACAACTCAATAAAATTGTGGTAGATAAAGAAAAGCAAACAAAATTAATGTTGTTCTGTATAACTAATTTCACCCAATTACACAGTGCAGATATGTACCAGACCCTGTTCTAGGAAATTTATATATGCCACCTCATTTAACCTTCCCTATGACCCTATAAGTTAAATAAAACTATCCATTTCTCAGGTATGGAAACCAAGAATCCATAATGTTTTCAAGGTCACATAACTATTAAGTAGCAGAACTAGAATTTGGACAGCAATCTATCTGACTCCAAATACTACTTCCCATTTAAGAAAGAAAAAATCATAATAATCTCATGAATAGGTTGGTTCAATTACATTTCAATTATTTAGTGCTAATGTTTTGAGTTGATTTATTTGAACTATTTGTCCCATAGATACAGGCCAGTCCTACACAACATTTTTTGTGTGGCCTGTGGAGTTGAGGGCTTTGCTTATAAAAGCCTACAATATTGAGTATCAGTGGGAGGCATGCAGTTTTACAGGCTCAGATTTATAAACTATTGGTAGCTCCTTTCAATGTTAATATAAGAAAGAGACCTCTAATTAGGACTAAAAATATAAAACATACTGGCTTTAAATGCAGTTCTGTATATATTAGGCAGGTCTTCATCTGGTCTTTTATTTGGTTGTTTTGGAGTCTAAGGTTTGCTGTTGGAGGTTTACAGTAGTGTGGCTATTGGGAGCAGTCAAATCAGCTAGAGAGAAACCATGTGTCTCCATTTCCCCCCATAAACTGTAAGTGAATTATAGTGTGCTTCATCAGGTTTTCTTTCATATTGTTACTTTATAATTAAAAACATAGCTTCGTGTATGCTATAAAAATCCCCTGCTTCATATTTTGAAATGAGTTTTTGAAAACTATCCCCTGTTTCCATGGCCACAAACAAATGAATGGTAAAATTTACTAGAGCAGAGGATAATTCATAATCTTTATCTTAAAACAGTACCTGATAAGACCGACAGGTCCTAGCTTATGATGTATTTCTCTTCTTTTTAATTTTTTTAAAATATATTTTTATTGATTTCAGAGAGGAAGGGAAAGGGAGAGAGAGACAAAAACATCAATGATGAGAAAGGATCATCAATTGGCTACCTCTGCATACCCCACACTGGGGAACTGAGCCTGCAACCCGGGCATGCTCCCTGACCGGGTATCTAACCGTGATCTCCATAGGTTGATGCTCAACCATTGAGCCACACTGGCCAGGCATGTAGTGTGCCTCTTCTTAATTTTCTGGCTGCTTCTGGTTATTTTTTCCCCTTGGTTTCTCTAGATTCTGCTGACATCAGTTGTGGATGAATCCTGAAATTCCATTCTTGGCTTCTTGCTTTTTTTTTTTTTTTTTTTGGATTCCTCTTTCTTAATGTTCTCATCATGTCCCCAAAGATATATCAACATTATGTGCTAGGTCTCATCTATAAATGCCTGCTGAAGGAGAGGCATCTTTTCAATCAGTATTTCTAAAATACCACACTTCTTTCCCCCTCTCCAGCCCTGGTTTCATTCTGGATGTTTTACCATTGATATCTTATTTTGTTTTGGGCATTCAGGCCAGCTTACTCCCTTTCTCTCATTCTCTTGCCCACATCGTTAGTCATAGTCTTGTAACTTCTTTATTATAGTGGTGTATCCCCTGCCTTTCTCTTTTTGCTGCTTTTGTTCTAATATAGGTATCCATTACCTACCAATGGAAACTAACAACCTTATATATATACACTATACTATAAGGAAGGTTTTTTTAAGTTATTATTTTGAATATTATTTAAAAGTAGAAACCCTAATTACCTGATCAGGATGATAAATGCCCTAGTATTGTCTGCTACAAGGTCTTTCTAGATCTATTCTCTCTAATCTTATCCCCATAATTACCATCATTTGTGCCCTCATAGAATTTTATGCATAATATTCTCTAGCAATTGCCACATAATTGTTGTTGGTGTGTGTGTCTGGGGAGTGGGGGTGCTTTAAACTCTCCTGACCTCAATGAGCTCTTTAAAGGGAGGGCCATGTCTTACTCACTGTAGCCTTTCCAGTGTCAAGCATGGTGACTAGCATATAGTGGAGAGCTTAAAAATGTTTGTTTAGTTGAATATAAAAATGTAGAATTGGATTGAGTTTCCCTATAAGAAATATTATCTCTCAGAGAAGCTGATTAGGCTTCTTGGGATTCACTGCATAGGAAACCACCAATGTAAAAAGGTGGGTAGATTCCTGGCTAAGAAGAGACTTTAATGCACAATTTATCTTTGCTAATTTTCAGAGACAGTATTTTATAGAGATTGATCTGACAGTGTTCTAGTAAAGGTCCTAGAAGAATAAAGAAGGTTAGGAAGGTAAAAAGGTGTTGAAGTGATTCAGGTATGAGGTGAATCTGGAGTTTTGTAATGGAAGGAGAAATAGAGATGTATCCATAAAGGAAAGTTGAGTCAAGGGAAGAAAAAAATGTAAAAAAAAAAAAAAAGAATAAAAAACTTGACTAAGACTGGAGGCAGGAGAAATTAGACATGAGAAATTAGAGTTCTCTTTGTATGGATTTTGAACCATTCACTCTGATTGCAGATGGTACCAACTCTTAATAAAGTATAAAGGATGAACTTTTGGACCCTTTTGATCAACCTAAGACCTGCTGCTCATGGGCTGCAACTTTTGAGAGAGGTTTGGGCACTGAATTTACTTTGGCATATTTTCATGAGAATGCCTTCCTTCACCTGTTTTTTCTTCCTTGGAAGAATAAAACAACAGAGCTTAGCACTCATATTTTCCCAAATGCCAAGGCAGTTTGAGAACAAAACTTTTGTATGAATTCTACTCTCAGAGTAACTAGGAGATCACATCTTGTGACCTTTCAGAAATTTAGAAATTGTTGATTTTATGAAGTTAGGTTGATTATCTTAAAATTATTCAATGATTCTTTTCTAACATTGTCCATCCTTATAGAGTCTCTAGGGGGCAAAACCATCTTAGAGTGAGTTAAAGGGATTGGCTCTTCAAGATATTCTATAACTTTAAAGGAATTGTTAGAAAATAGTTTTAAGAGCTGTGATCTGAGTGAAATTGGGCTAGAATATATTATTCAAATTACAACTTGGATTTCAGAGAAAATGCAATTTTGTTTACAACAAATTCCGTTTGGGACTCATTTATTAGGATTTGGGAAAAGAAAGCAGTGAGGTAATTAAGTATAAAATTTAGCATAAAGCAAGTTTGATGTGGCCAGTTATACAGTTCAGTTGGATAATGATTGGTACCTAGATTGCTATCCTAGTTGTTCACTACTCTCCCTAAGACAGGGTTGCTTTTGTGGGGGAGGCAAGGGAAAAGTAAGTTGTATGAAGTATTTTATTATGCAGTGGGGAAGATGTCCTTGGGAGTCATCTTTCCAGGTTCCTAGCTTTTGTCCACTTGGACTGGTTAGTTTCATGCACATTGCATAGGACCCGCAGTCAGAAGGCCCCATGCTTGGTTTAATGCTTTACTGCTCCTAATTTAAACTTCTTAATAATTTTGCCCGTGAGCTTGTGCTTTGTAAGAAATTCATGTGGGACAATGGAGCCTATGGATTAGAAAAGGAAGATGCACACAGTATGTGCTTTTGCCACTCTTCCTTGCGGCCCTATTTATAGCATCTGCAATTCTCCATGAGCACAGAGTCCTGGTAGACTTATATGTTAGGTTTGTAAATTGCATAATAATTTACAAACTTAGTGGTTTATAAAAGCACACATCTTCATCTAATAATACCTGTGGGTCAGGAGTCTAGGCATTGTTAAATTGGTTAAATTAGGGGCACACAAGGCTATGTTCAGGCAGACTGGCTGCATTCCCATTTGGAGGCTTGATGAGGGAAGGACCTGCTTTCACGTTCCCTCAGATTGTTGGCAGCATTCCTTTTTCTTGTAACAGTCAAGTTCATGGCAGCTTGCTTCTTCAAAGCTGCAATATAATGGAAAGAGAAAGGAGAAGAGAGCGTGGGGAAAGACTTGACTGATTAGGTCAGGCCCACCTTGGATAATCACCTTTTTTATTAACTTAGAATCAACTGACTTGGTATGTTAATTACATGGCCAAAGTTCTTTCCCTTTTGCCATATAAATGTAACATAATCCTGGGTGTGATATTCCATCACACTCACAAGACCCCACCATATTCAAGTGAGAGATTTATACCAGATATGCACAGCCAGGGGTAGCTCATCTTATTCTACCCACAATCCATGATATATGCAGGCATTCAGCAAGACTGAAAGTGTGTACATGGTAAGCATGTTACATCGACAGCTGAGAAAGCTGGCATGCTAACAGCCCCAAGAGCACACTTTCTGTTCAGACTTGCTTCGAGTGTGGAAATAATTCAATCAGTGGACTCTCAGAAACACAAACAATCAAGGAGCTCTATCATGTCTTTTGTTCCTCATGTCACTTCCCTGCTTAGGCAACTGCTTATACAGGAAATATTAGAGAGAGAAAAAGGGAAAGATTGTATAACCCATAATTCCTTTTCTTTTCAACCCTCCCTTACTCATTAATATGCCAAAGGTAAAGAATATTGGTAGGGTGTGCATGTATAAAATTTTTGTGTTAATTTTGTGCAGATTTTCCACTGTTCTTGTGAGAATACAATGCATATTCCTATGGATCAATGGACATATGCAAGCAATGAAAATATAATTCTGTAATTTTGTTAATTCCACATGAGAGCTTAATGCTTTTATTTAGGGTATCTCAAAAACAAATGTATACACACTTTACAGCTGAGAGGTCAATTGATGTTTCTTTTCACATTTAACCCACTGGAATTAATAATTATTCAGTGTCTATACATTTTTTGTATTTGCATTTAAGACTGGCATTGCAAAATGTAAAAGTAATTGGTTAAAATTTATACTAATAATTTAAATTTAAATTTTTTCTTTACTTAGAATAACATTAGATATCAAATAAGAACATCATGACAAATCGAGAGAGAATGGGGACAGAAGGAGTAAGCTTTGTATTTTAATACTTTAACAACACTTTTCCCAGAATATTGAGACCCACATGTTTATTTTGCACTGGGCCTTTTAAGTTTTATAGCAGTCCTGCCCTCGCACGTTGGCTGCTGGGAGCTCTGCTAGCCACCAGAAACATCTGGGATTTGTGACTGTTGGTTTATTTTTTTGGATTAAGTCACATTTGGAGTGGAATTTCCTGGTTGATCTTGTTTCCACTCAGCTTCTGGTGTTATAAACTCTTCTGATATTGGGCTGTGATTCTTTTCAGAGGTTAGAATCTCTCTCTGCCTTTATTATGATCATAATTTATCCAACCAATCATTTCCTCTTCAGTTCTCTTTTATATCCCACTTACTTAATTGTGTGTTCTTGAACCATTACTATATAGCATGCCCCCTATGGCTTATAATGTTTCTTAATATCTGGTAAGTGGCCCACATGTATTTTTATGGTTGACTTTGCTATTTCTGGATTTTATTCCTCAGCATATATTTTAGAGAATAAAGTTCTTTAAAAAATACAACTAGAATTTTCACTGGGGTTTTATTGAATTTATACATTACTTTGGAGTTATCTGAATCTTCAAAAGAACATTTATTTCAATTGTCTTCTTTGTATTAGAAAATGCTTTTCAAAATATTAACATTTTTACATATTAGGGTTTGGTCATTTGGTGAGAATGGCGAATTCTATTCTAAAGAATGATGGAAGATTTTAAATTTTTTTAGTCAGTATTCTGAATGTAAAACTGCTTTTAATGTCTGTATTTTTTGAGATTACAAAAATCTTGGCTTTACTCAATCCACAGAAATTCAAGAGATTAAATAAGTTAGGATTGACTGTAAAATCCTTGGGTACACCAGAATTATCATGCTAATACTTTAGTTTAAATGACAGATGGAATTATATTATTGATATCTTATAATAGAAAGAAGAATATATGTGAATATTTTATTTTTAATCAGGAGTTTGTTGACATGAATAAAAATGAATCTGAGTAATTATTTTTGTGAAGGTAGGTATATATACCCATTTCAGGATATGACAAGACTTCTAAGTACACTTTTGTTAATAATTTTGGAATAAATACATTTATTCTCTAAATTATATTGAATTTCTCTAGTTAACACTTTATCATTGAGACAGATTCTTTTAAAGCAATTGGTAGTTTCCCTTATATCAAGGCTTTTAAAACTTGGTAGCTGTTTAAGAGTAAAAACTTAAACATACATTTTACTCATTATATAGTATATTTCTCCTTAAATTAATAGTCAAATGTTGGTTTAAAACTTGCAGTATCATCTTAAGAATCAATTTATTTGAAAAGCTGATTAATGTTGTTATTATTCACTCTGTTTAAGAAATATTTTCAGATTTTATTACATGTCAAAACAGTGTGTTTAGTCAGTATTCTGAATGTAAAACTGCTTTTAATGTCTGTATTTCTTGATATTACAAAAATCTTGGCTTTACTCAATTCACAGATTAAGTGTTGTTAAAGTATTAAAATATAAAGCTTACTCCTTCTGTCCCCATTGTCTCTCCATTTGTCATGATGCTCTTATTTGCTATGTAATGTTATTCTAAATAAAGAAAAAATCTAAACGTAAATTTAAAACACTTGTCTTTAATCACCTACGACACATACAACTGCCATATAGCAAGAGATGAGCTTTCATCAGTTAGTGTGATCGACCAGCATTCTCACAAAAATACAGTAAAAATGTGCATTATTAGTATATGGCATAGTTTCTAATTCTGTACCATTTAGCTTCATAAAGTGTCTTGTTTGGAACATTTTCTTGGTATGAGGTCAGTGTCTTAATTGCTGCTGCCTTGGAGAGAACTCCTATTAGTGTCAGCATTTTATTTTAATTATTTGTCCAGTGACCTTGGGATGTGGTCATCACCGGACATTTATCAAGTGATGAAGCATGACTGTCACTGTGTTATGCTAACCTAATCCTCTTGCCTTTTTTTAAAAAAACATCTGTTTCTCCCACTCTACTTTCTTCAAATTCTTTATTTTTTAGCCACAAAATTGTAGACTTGAGTTCTGAGGTACACAAAACAGGATATTGGAATCCAATGATAAACTCCTCAGACTTTTTTTAGTTTTGAGAACTTGGGAAACATAATATGTATTGTATTTTTCTCTAATAGGAATGACCCTTTGTGCATGATTTGTTGGAGAATTATCAAGCTTAAGGAGAAATAGGTGCTATATTCTACTTGAATGATCCCTCCTGAACGGTGGATTTCTTCACCTTCATTCCGTAATTGAAAGAATTTCCTTAAAGTCCCTCCAGGAATTTCTGGAGCAACTCCATGGTGTTTTAACAAATCTGCTGTGGTTTTTATGAAATCACATTGAACGAATGAATGATATGTTGGTTTGTCAAATCTAGATAGCTTTGTATGTAGGTTTTTCAAGATACTTATGGAAGCTTTTTGTCATATGGAGTTGGCAATCTTCTGAGAGGGTTGTGCATTTGTGATCATATGTATTCCTTCTCCATATAACCTTTAGACATATTGAATAATTTGACCTGTAATTTAGTAATGATATTACATTTTTATGTTACCATTTAGAATTTGTAATGGCTTTTTGAAGTAGTTTTCTATTTCTACTTTATAATCATTTGTTCAGAAAAATTAAAACCTTATGTTAAAATAGTTAAAGAGCAAACAGAAAAGATGTATATTCATTCTGCATTGATAACATGTAGAGTGAAGAATAGCACAGTAGGCATAAGGGTGATATAAGACATGGCCCATGATCTCCCAGTTTATAATCTAGGAGATACATTAGGATATTTTGTCTTTGGTTTTTATTTATTTTTTATTGTAAATGATTCCACTTCCTTGACATAATGATATCGTCCATCATGAGGAATGCAATGCATTTCAGAAGTACTTGGTTATACTGGAAAACATTAGAGCATTTGAAGATATTTATTGGACTAGGCATGCTCATTAGTTTGGACCTGAACAGGATTGAATTTGAATATTTTTGGTTGAGGAAATACACTCTCACATTGTATACTTTACCACTCCCAGCTCTCTTATGCACTTCCTGGCTTTTTATTTCTGACTTGCCCCTGTAGCATTTGAAGTTGTACCTCCAAGTTTACACTGCAAATATCAATGAAGAATACAGAGTTTTAGAATCAGACTTGAGAGTTATAAATAACATTTTAATTTTAAAGTAAAATAAAGATGAGGAGAGCAAATTATATTTTTCAAAGGTAATATTTGAAATGTATTAATATGGCTAGACCAATAGGATAGGCAATGTTCATTCTGATTAAGCTTTTCATTCAATCTGATGGTTAGATCCATGCTGTACTAGTTGTTACATATTCTGAATATCAATCCTGGTTAAAATAATCCAAACACGGCGTGTGTGTGTGTGTGTGTGTGTGTGTATGTGTGTGTGTGTGTGTTATCCATTTCTATCCATTGCAAGCACTCTGCATGGCATGTTTCTTATGAGACAAAAATCCTTCAACATCTGTAGGTTCCTTGTTTAACTTTGCTTCCTGCACTAACAAATGACTTTTTGTCCAAGGATGACAAGAGATCAATTAAGGAGAAAGAAGAATGTTGATCTAAGATGGAATAGGCTCATCATAATTAAAGAATGGTGAACAAAAAAATTGGTCAATGAATTATAACCTCATTTTAAAATTCATTCATCCATTTGGTAATTAATTCTGATGACATCTTACAATCATCAGAGGCTTTCCCTGCAAAGTACATGAAGTTAAATGAACCTCTTCTTCAAGCTTGACATCTATCTGTGGCTCACTGTTGAAGAGCACATTATAATAAAAGCAACAGACAGGATGCCTGATCACTGAAGTTTGGTGAAGAAGCAAGCAAGATTAATAAATCTGCCATGTAATGAAATAAATTTCAGACATGAAACACTATGTCCTCTACCCTTGAAAGATATATAAATACTTTATTTTCATTTTTTTTTGTGCAGAAAAAATATAAAATTCTCATTTGAGCATGATTTCTAACTTTAGTCAAAGTAGTGGGAGAGATGAATACAAAATATTGTTACTGAGATAAGGTTGTCGTTGGAGTTACACTTCACCTGGTTAATTGTGAAAATGGAATGCTTCACTCTCAGAATGTGAAGCTAACCAATAAATTAGAGTCAGGGCAGCCTCCAGACAAGCCTCACCAAATATCGGAATGATTTTTGTAACTTCTGAAGTTGCTCCTTGTCACTTGCAGAGCCTCATGAACTAAGAGAAACCCCTTGCGGAGCACAGGGCATATCTTTGGTCACTTGTCATCTATTAGACTCAGGAAACTAAGTGCACTGCTGACCTCGCTGGGTGTGCTATCAAAAATTACTTCACAGTCCTGACAAGGAGTTTAGAGGGTAAGGTGCTCCAATGAATGTTCCATTTGTGGAAGCCTCTTTTAACTTCCCTAAACCAAGGGGTTAAGGCAATTTCAAGTATGACTTTTCTCACTATTTGAATAAGGCTATTCAAATGGTAGTACTATTGTAGTATGGATGTTAATGTAGAGAATTGAAAGTGGGATCATCCAGTTTTCTATTTCCCCTGCAGGAATGAGAATATTTTTAGGCAGGGACCAGGAGGCTGCACCTAGATGCTATGGCAGTGGATGTAACAGCCAGTAATTTTATTGTCTGTATCTGACATGGCAGTCATGGTCCTAACATTATTGAAAGTGGAGAGAGTTATGTTGGCTCTCCAAAAAGCTCCAGACCAACAGAACAGGCCCTTTGGGGCAATTCTTCTCTGCTCACAGGCTTTATCTTGGAATGTCTTTTTCTACTTCAACTACCATAAGTGGGAGATTTATTGTTTATCAACTCATTAACTTTTGACTTCTTAGTGAGATAAAATGCAGCCACACTAGAAATAGATACATTTTTTATTGTTAGCAATTGCTGACAAATACAAGCTATGCCTGTTTTCTTAAAGTAATATATTCAACACTAAAATCAATGTGACAACTCAAACTCCCATCTCTTCTTTTCTTAAGGCAAGATATTCGCAAACAAAACATTTGCTACATAAACATACTTGACAACTGGCAACTCCCATTTTCTGTGTTCTGAAGGCAAAGTAATCATAAAGAAGTTTTTTAAAAATTCGGTATACATTTATTTGAGGTCTAAGGATTGCCTTGAGTGCTAAAGACTGATAGCAGATTGGATCAACAGAATGAAGGAAGAGAGAAATGAAAACATAAGGACATAGGTTTTTCTATTATCGCACAGTTTGAACATTTTTTGACAGCCCAGAATTATTCTTAGATAATTTATTTTCCTGTCTAATTCTTTCCTTGCAACATTAATTACCTTTGCTACAGCCTGTGTGTCTTACCTTTTTAAAGTTGAGACATAATATTTAATGTTGAGTTATGCTTTTGGAGAGATAGTTCCAAGCTTCAGCTTGCAAATCATCATTCATAGTTACAGGGAATCATATGGTTGTACTGCATACATAAAATAGAAAATGGATTTATTCTTTATATAGCATGGCTCAGTTGGTTGGCACATAATCCTGTACACTGAAAGGTGGTGGGTTCAATTCCTGGTCAGGGCACATACCTAGGTTGCAGGTTTGAACACCGGTCCTGGTCAGACAGCCAATCAATGTTCTCTCTCTCTCTCTCTCTCTCTCTCTCTCTCTCTCTCTCTCTCTCTCTCTCTCTTTCTCTTTCTGATAATCAACGAACATGTTCTTGGGTAAGGATTTTTTAAAAAGGAAGAAAATGGATTTATGATATAAACTTGGCTGATGACTTTAATAGAGAACAAAGATGAAAGATTTCTTTTTAAAAAGTACAGAAGAAGAACCTAATAGTTTAAAATACATATAGAGATGTGAAGTACAAGTAAAATACTTATGTACTACAAATCTGAGTAGTTCATAAAATATAAATATGAAGATGTTGCTTCATCTTGTGCAGAATTTGTATGCTTCTATCTCCAGAGGCAGATATTGAACCTAGATTCTGAATGTAATAGAAGCCATTAATCACTATCAAGTTTTATTTACACAAGTCATAGTTATATCAGTTATTGCTGTCCCGCTAAAAAAGGCTATTTTATATAAATAAAACACCACATAATAAGAAATTAAATCCCATGGAACAAAATTTTGAATGTAATCAAAGAAGGCCAGTTAATGGTAATTTCTCTTTGTGATTCCATAAGGTAGCTAATTTATTATTTTCTCATGTACCTGATATTATAGGGCCTTGCAGCCCTTTGGGAGCAGTGCCATTTAATATATTTGTCAGATCATTAATCTGAAAATGTAAAAGCTGCTTGATATCTTTGTATATAATCTACTTAAATAGTTACACAGAAATAAGCCACATGTTTCTATCATTTTGCTTGCTGTGTTGCGCATTCAGAGCCCTAATGCATTGTGGGTATATATGTCTTTCTCTTCACCCAAACCTTTGTCCTTGTTCTTTCAGATTTCACATTCATGTTATTGACTCATGATCACTCTGATCTCACCAGTTTTTCTGTCTTCTACTTTGATGAACTTGATCTAGTCTTCATTCAGCATTCACAGCCTGTCCCTCAGATTTGATTACCAAAGACCTGGAACACTGAAATTTCATCCCTGACTACTCTTGTCTTTCTCCTGCTTCCATTTTCTTCCTCTTCTTCTTTAAGTGCATTGTGACATCATTCCCATCACCTCTCTGAATATTTCCAAGATATTTCCTTCTGATATGATGTGCTTCTCTCTGTAAATTCTGAACTCAGTGGTCAGATACTGTATAATTATGCTCATGATCCACAAAATCAAAATATATAGTTCCAGTTTAAACTTCTCTTCTAAGCCTCAAACACATTTCCAATATGTTTCCAGGGTTTCTCAAAAATAATTCCAAATCAAAGTTCTCTCATATATCTTCTCCATCTTATATTCTTTCATACTCAGTCACTCAGAATAGAAATCTTGCCATCTACATTTTTCTCATCCTTTCTCATTATTTTTTTCAATCTCTAAGACTCATTAATTCTACTTTCTCTGAATATATAAGCTTATAACTTCTTTTTAAAAATCTCCTCCTTGTATTGCCTAGTTAAGTATTTCATAATTCCTCATATGGAAAATTGCAGCAACTTTCCAGAATAGTCTTTTTCCCTTTTCTCTATACTCCAATGCATCATCCCAGTCCAATTTTTCCCTTTCTTTGTTTAAAGTCCTTTACTAACAGCATACTGCATATATTGGCTAACTTTGCTTGTAACATTAAAACCCATGATCTTATGATCCTATTCCATTTTTTCCAGTTGTACATCTGTTTTCCTACTCTAAAGTCTACATTCTAGCCAACCAAAAATAATTTCCACCTCATGAACTTTTATGTGTTTTTTGTTGTCTAATTTTTGATGAATCTTTTTTCTTATTCTGGATTATACTTTTGCCATTATCATACTTAAAAAAAATCTTACCTACCTGTTAAACTACATCTCATATTCTACCTCTTCATAAAGCTTTACTTGGTACTCCTAGAAGAAATAAAATCTTCTTTGTCCTTGACTCTGAAATAGTCTGTTTACCCTTTTCTGAAACCACATACGACATTTTATTATATTTCTTTTGAGATGTCAGATTTAACATAATTAAACAGCCATTTATTGAGCAAATACTCTATAGCAGACACTGTGCTAAAGACTTGTAATATATCAATAAACATGACAAAAATCTCTACCCTTCTGGGAAGAAGAGGCAGATAATAAGAAATACACATTATAAATAAGTTAATTACATGGTATGTTAGAAGATGACAAATGTTATGGAAAAGAAAAAAGTGAGAGCAGGGCAAAGGAAATCAGGAGTTCTGGAGAGCAGGTATTAGGGAGCAGGTTAAATGTGAAACAGAATGGGTAAGGTAGGACTAATTGAGGAGATAATTTGAGGAAATGAGGGGATTAGCCATGTGACAATCTGGGAAAAGAACTTCTAGGAAAAGGGAACAGACAGTGCAAGGCCCTGGTTCTGGTTGTGCCTAGTTTTTAACAAGTGGAAGAAACCCACGAAATGAAGTCAGAGCGGTTGTAGGAGCCATCAGGGACATGGCTTTTACTTTGAGAAAAATGGGGAACCATTGGAAGATTTTGAACAGAGGAGTGACAGATATTATATGACTTATGTTTTAAAAAGATTATTCTAGCTGCTGAGTTTGAGAACAGACAGCAGGGAAGCAAAAAGCAAAGCAGAAATCCATGCTAGAAATGATGCAGGATGGAAGTAGGTTGATAGCAGTGGGTGAGGTCAGAAGTGCTCAGATTCTAGTTATATTCTGAGGGCAGTTCCAATAGGACTTGCTGGTATTTTAGATATGGGTGTGAATGAAAGGAAAGAATCAATGACTCCACAAATATTTAGCTGAGCAACTATAAGTATATAATTGCCTTCAAATGATAAAGGGAAAGTTGTATGATAGAGCAAGATTGGAGGGTTAGATTAATAGTTCAATATTGGATATGGTAACTGAAGTATATATTAGACAATCAAGTGAAGCTATTGAGAAGATTATTGAATATACAAGATTGGAATTCAGGAAAGAGATCTGAGCTGGAGGCACACACACACACACACACACACACACACACACACACACACACACTATACAGCATAAATGAAATCACCACGAATGTGACTGTTTATGGAGAAGAGACCCCCAGGATTCTTCTACATTAGCATATATTTGAGAAGAAAAATAATTGTCAAAAGAAGTGGAGAACAAGTGATCAGTGACATTGGAAGAAAACCTATGAAAGGATGATGTCTTGAATTCCAAGTGAAATAAGTATGTTGAGAAAAAGCAAGTTACTTACTCCATAAAATGTACCTGAGAGGTGACATGAGATGAAGACTAAGAATGAGTGCTGCATTTACTAACATGGAGGTTATATGGAGAAGGGTGTAGAAGGGGTAATGAGAACAGGGAGAATTGCCAAGTCCAGTGGTCGGCAAACTCATTAGTCAACAGAGCCAAATAACAACAGTACAACGATCGAGATTTCTTTTGAGAGCCAAATTTTTTAAACTTAAACTTCTTCTAACGTCACTTCTTCAAAATAGACTCGCCCAGGCTGTGGTATTTTGTGGAAGAGCCTCACTCAAAGGGCCAAAGAGCTGCATGTGTCTCGCGAGCCGCGGTTTGCCGACCACTGGCCAAGTCCAATACTATAAAGACTTAGGAAAGAAAAGAACATTCAAGACTTGAAATTTTTGAAAGGGAAAAAGTAGCCTGAGGGGCAGTCAGCTTTTCATTACATCCAGGAAATGCAGTAAACATTCAGAAATATTAAGATAGGGGATTTTGATGATGATGGATGTTGAATTCCAGAGGATGTTGTAGGAGAGTTTTCAAAGTTGGAGTGGAGGTGTGGGAAAGAATTAGGGAATGTGACTGCCTCTCCTAGTGGAGAGCAGAGTGCAGGTGATGGATTATATCCTGGGAATCTGGCTTTTTCTGATAACATTGTAAAGATAAAGGGGATAATGAGATGAGTCCTGCTGGAATCAGCATAGATGGTAGCAAGGATGTGTATTTTGGGTATAAGAAATGGTTGGATTTTGGGGGAGGGTTCCCTCTTGAACCCACTGATAAAGGGTCAAGATGAAATTTAAACATAGTCTCATCCTACATATTTCCTCTTGACCTCTGGTAAAGGAAGTAGGACATCTAGAGGAAGCATGGTCTTAATTCCAGTTTTAGTTGAGGAACAAGTTTTGATCAAATGTGGAGGCTCCAACTGAATGCCTTTCGTGAGACTAATAACCTTGGGAAAGTGTTTTACTCACTCCTGTGTCTTCACTCCTGATGACAGCTGTGAAAGGCCTGGGGGTGCTCTGGTCAGAATAAATAGAGATCATATATGCTGAGTTTAGCCAGTTGTAGCCACCTGCTTAGATGAGCTGACAGCTCACATCTGTTTGCACGGGGCCTGAGGTTTCTCTTTGGAGAGGACTCATGCTGAGGAAAGCAGAAGCCAGGCACAATAAGCCAGGTCAATAACAAAGCTGGGTACTAGAAAGAGAAGGTTATAAATAAAAACTGATGGAACCATGTTCCCTGTGTGAGAGCACAGTGGCTGTCAGAAACTGCAGAACACCAGGGCCACTTGGGAGGAACAGAGGAAAGTCCTGGCAGATACCACTGCAGAGATAGTACTGGGGGCTCAGCATGGGGTTAAAGGCCATGATTCAGCAATTAGATAAGAATTAGTGAATTCAGAGTTATTACTGTTAATATTAACTGCATTTATTACCACTAGGCTAATAAAGCCTGAATACATGTGTTATATAGTAATAAAAGCAAATTTCTCTGCTTTGCTGGCCTATAAGCTTTAAGGGACAAGGCTGTGCTTATACTCCCCTTTGCATATAGTTTAATGAATTTGTTGAATTGGTTACATAAAATGATTAGAAAGACCTTCTTATGCCTAGGTCCAATGTTACAGCTGCTTTGCCAATGTTCAGAAGTCTGCCATAATAATTTTGAGCCAGAAGAAAAGAAACCCAAGTTATATTCATGGAACAAGAAGCCTCACCAACTGATTCAATTATTTTCTGTCCAAAGTAATTCTGATCATACAAGAAAATGTTACATAAAAGGTTACAGAATATGCTTTGATCCTTCTTCACATCTTAAACAGTATTTCATAGTATAATATGATCAACTTATGAGTATGAGCTTAATGAATAAAGATTTGACTTAAATTTCCTTATATCAGAGGAAATGGATTTCCTTAAGAATTTCTTGCCAAGAGACCACATGCACAGTGACCAATATAAGAAAGAATAAGAGTGTTGAATCAATACGGATGAGAAAGAAAATGAGTGCAGAGGAGGTACGACACTTAATATTAGAGATGTGAAGAAATGAAGAGAGAGAGAGATAAATAATCTAAGGGTAGTAACAAAGAATGGAGACTTTCTTTCCTTTTGGATCTTGACTTAAATTTCAACTCCTCCAAGGGTCTCCTTTGAACACCCCACCTAACCATGTTCCCATTTTATTTTCTAGTGACTTAGACCATAGCCTGGCACCTGCAGGCTAGTTTACTTGATGCTGATCTGTCTCCTTCACTAAGTGGAAAGCTTTATAAGGGCAGAAGTCATACTGTGCCTTATTCATCATTTGTCTTTACAACCAAACACAATGCCTAGTGCACAAATATTGGTTAAATGAATGAATAAACAAATGAATGAAAGAGGAGAAAGAATGTGTGTTATAAATTCATAATTTTCCATATGGATCAGTAGCAAAGATAATTGCAAAAAGCAATTTGTTCAAATACAGTTATGCCTTTCTGTCCCAGGAGTAAACACTAATACTTTTGGCATAACACAAGAATTTCTGACAGGTCATTAGTTAGAAAATGCACTTATTTATAGCATTCTGAGTATGGAAGATGATCTAAGACCCTGCTAGGTATATCAGAGGGATAAATTGGGTTACATAAATAACCCTAATGTCAGAGTTCTGGTGACTCAACAGTATAGGTATTAGTGTAGAAAATAAATTGTATTTAAAGATAAATAATTGTTAAATTATACTAGTCTAAATTCCTCCAAAGCATTCAATTCCCTAAAGTCACAATTTCTAGAAAGGTAAATTCACAAAATTTATTCTTGTGGAATTTCCTAGTCCCACATGGTCTAGTTGTTCCTATTATGGGATTTCATGTTTCATGAGTTGATGTGATAGTCACCCTGAACACTCTTAGTTATCAACTGAGAGAGCCTGTGAGTTCTCCACTTATATCTGGGGGACATGGGCAGTGTGTGGGCAGGGCAGTGTCAGATCAAATCTCTTTCCTCTCTTCAGTTGCTACCATCTTTAGCAGTTTAAGCATTGCAGATACACACCGTTCAGCCCTGAGTTTCCACACATTGTATGTCTTCTCACATTTTGACATATTTCCTCCCTCCCATGGAGTTGCATTTTTGTTCTGCAAACCAGGAGGAGCAAATACAGATTCTGCATTTGGGTAGTCCAGGGGTCGACAAACTCATTAGTCAACAGAGCCAAATATCAACAGTACAACGACTGAAATTTCTTTTTGAGAGACAAATTTTCTAAACTTAAACTTCTTCTAATGCCACTTCTTTAAAATAGACTCGCCCAGGCCGTGGTATTTTATGGAAGAGCCACACTCAAGGGGCCAAAGAGCCACATGTGGCTTGCGAGCCGCAGTTTGCCGACCACTGGGGTAGTCCAATTGAAAACTCAGCTGGGGTGACCATAGTTGCTGCTGGCTAGTTTAAACTCTTTGGGGGTGGGGAAAGCATATTTATTAATAGCTCCCTCTTTGGGTTTCAAGAGTGTCCTGGGATAGATTGTAATTTAGTCCTCTATGCAGCTGTTTCTCAAGAGACTGTTCTGGTTTCCACAAACTAGAAAGAAATCACCAATTAGTACTTAATCATAGAAGGCCCTGGCAAGTACATGGAAAGTATGCAGAAATACCAATGCATGTTACCAGCACTCATTTTTGGTAAAGTATTTTTAAAAAATATATATATGTTTATTGCTTTCAGAGAAGAAGGAAGAGGGAGAGAATCTCCATGCCATATATGTATATCTATAATAATAAAAGCATAATATACTAATTAGACTGGACGTCCTTCTGACATCCTTCCTTCCAGACAAAGCTGTAGTGGATGGGGGCCACAGCAGAGGCAGCAGAGGCCACCAGAGCCAAGGCCCTTGCATGAATTTCATACATTGGCCTCTAGTTTCTCTAGTAAAACAAAATATAAATGAAATGTTTAACCACAAAATAAAGGAATAAGGTAGTTTATGAAGTTTAAAATTAGATTTCTGCTAGCAAAATAAACCCTACAGTGCCTTATATTTTATCATTATTATAATACTAGAGGCCCGGTGTACAAAATTTGCACACTCGGGGGAGAGGGGTTGATCCCTCAGCCCAGTCTGCACCCTCTCACAGTCCGGGACACCTCAGGGGATGCCTGACTGCCGGCTTAGGCCTGCTTCCCACAGGGAGCGGGCCTAAGCCAGCAGTTGGACATTCTTAGCATTGCCATGGAGGTGGGAGAGGCTCTCACCACTGCTGCTGTGCTTGCCAGCCATGAACTCGGCTTCTGGCTGAGCGGTGCTCTCCCAGTGGGAGCACACTGACCACCAGGGAGCAGCTCCTGCATTGAGCATCTGCCCCCTGGTGGTCAGTACACATCATAGCGACCAGTCATTCTGCCATTGGGCTTAATGTGAGAGGGCACAGGCATGGCCAAGGGACCCCACCAGTGCATGATCTGAGCCAGGGAGGGATCTTGGGAGGCCTCCTGGGCGTGTCCAGCTCATCTTGCTCAGTCCCAATCGGCCAGACCCCAGCAGCAAGCTAACCTACCTGTCTGAGCATCCACCCCCTGATGGTCAGTGCACATAACAGCGACTGGTCGACTGGTTGACTGTCTGCCCCCTGGTGGTCAGTGCACATCATAGCAAGCAGCTGAGCAGCCTTAGCATATCATTAGTATATTATGCTTTTATTGGTTGAATGGCCAACGGACAACAGGACACTTAGCATATTAGGCTTTTATTATATAGGATTAACCTTCAACCTCCATGAATGTACAAGATAAAAGCAACACTGATGAATGAGGAGGGCTGTTGCTATACTACAAGACATGCACATGTGCATGTGCACGTGCGCACGTGCGTGCATGTGTATGTGTATTTGTGTGTGAGAAGACATTTTTCTCCAGCAGACACTGAGCACTTACTTGTTCCCAACCAGAATTCTGATTTTTCATTAGTTCCTTCAGATTGGGAGAGAGCAATTCTGCAAAAATGTGGTTACTTTATTTCATTTTTCCTGTTAGCTTCATAGTATACACAACAACATTACTTCTTTACCTTTCATTACGCTGTTATAGAGCAGTTCATTTGTCTGTCTCATGCAGATAACTTGTACAGGCACCTGGCTTTTAAAGGTTCACATTTTTTATTCAAGGCACATCTTTCCTGTACTTATTTTCACACCATAATTAAGCAGATTTTACCTTTCATCATAATTTTCTTTCTCCCTTAATGAGTACAGCATTGATGGAAATAATTTCATGAATCTTTTTGTTGTTGTTGTTTTGTTTTTAGACAGAGCAAATATAGGTAGTAGGCTTTTCAAAGGAGCAGGATTGATGCCCATTTTATTCCCCATCTATTCTTGGCATCCATCCCAGCAGCTTGCACATGTTAGGGCATCAGTTAATATTTATTCAGTGAGTGGAGGGTCTGGTGATTCTAAAAGTCATAAATTTAAGCCACATTCATATTCTATAATATTTTATTGCTATTTTTGTAAATAAGAATCTTTTCAGATATATCTGAAATTCTTATTTTTTCTAAATAAGAATATTTTTTCTAAAGCATTTCACAGGAGTTATTTTCTATGTCTATGGGTAAAGACAATCATGATCATATATGGATAAGGATGTTGAATGGTTTGCTAGCTCATTTGTTAGCTAAATCCTTGACAGCAAATTGTGTCTTTCCATAAACATTCACAGTCATTCAATAGTGAGATTTACCTACATGTTCATAAAGGGTAGGTATTTACTATGAATACTGGAGAAGTTCTTAATTAATGTACTTTGGCAGGAGTGGGAGGGATAATAACAGAAATTAACTAATGCTAATGTAATGTGATGAGATTTAACTCTTTACGATGATAACAAGATGCAATGGCTATTTCACACAAAGAAAGGTGGTATATTGAAATGAAAAAATCAAAGTAAGTGGGCAGATTTGTTTTAGATTCTTTGACCCCTCTTAGGGACCATGACCCAAGTGAATTGATAAAAGGATCTCAGGAAGAAGAAAAGAAGGGATTTGTGAGCTTTGATCCCCACTACTCCTTGAGAAAGAGGAGGTGATGGTGGTGCTATCTCAGTAGGACCACTCAGAAAAAAACACGATGTACTCCTGGTCTAGGTGAGAGGCTTCTGTTCTTAGCAGGTGGCAGCAGGGTGCAGAAAGAGAACAGAGGACTCTGAAACATCACCCACTCTCAGAGGCACCTGTGCAAAGAATGCATGTCTCCTATGCACCAAGGATGGACCTCACAGGAAAGATAGACCTGATGGAGCCACTTGTGATTCTGCCCAAGAGAGCCTCCAAGAGTATTCCAAGAGGGAGTTTTGTGTGGCATGGATGACCCACTACTAGGAATCTAGGGGGTGAAGGGGAAAGGGCTACCAGAAAAATGAGGGAATGGCAGCCAGAGGCACTTAGCGTGGGGTGAAGAGTATTTCCTAGAATGTTCACAAAGGTTCTGGTGCAATAGGTCAACATCCATACATTTGTCACTTAGAGGGGCTCATTGCCAAATGAAACCTGTACCCACTATATATGACTGCTTTTGCCCCCATGCCCCTTTCATTCCTGCCTTCAACCCTTTGGATGTCAGAAACAATGGTTAGCAGAGGAGAAGACTTGGTTATTAGAGAAGATGATATGCCCCCTTTTTGCTTCTCTCCCTTTCCATTTACAAATGGCTAACCTTTAGTGGCAGCCTCATAGAAAAGTTGAATTTGGGTTATATCTGGACCTGAAGAATTTAAATGAAAGAACTGAGATGATGGATGGATTTTAAAGTCACTGCAGGACAAATTCGATTTTAGATGAGAACAAAAACTTATGGGACTTACTTGCAAAATAATTAATCCAAGGGAAAGAGTAAATTTTCCCTCGTTGAATAATTTAAAGAGACAATGGGAGACAAATAAAGATGCATTATTATAAGGCATGCTAAGTCAATTTTTGTTATACTAGTTTAAGTGGGAGAAAAGAGAATTTATTAAAATGGTTTCTTATTGGAACTCAATATCAGGAAACATAGATGTATTTTACACAGGGAAATTACCAAGAGATGGAAAGCTATCAATAACCTTGTTCACTCTTTCCCAAATAGTCTCTGTTTCTCTTTGCATATTCAATCTGTATTCTCTACTCTCTGTAGATCAACTTTCCCTGCTTTTCCATGTGACAGCTGCAGGCAGTTGTAAAGGTCACTAAGAAATCAACTGGTACTTCTAGGTCCCTTTCCAAATTTCTGGTAGGTAGAGAATTTTCTTGGTTTATCCTGCTTGTGTATCTACCCCATGGTGTACAGGGTAGGAGATTCCAACATGACTGCAGGGTCCCACCACTGTGGGTAAGAAACAAGTTTTCTGAAATTAGGGCCATTGGTTGGCCTGGAATTCCATCTTTACTATAAAGACATACAATATTGAGGCTGCAGGAAGAATGTGGGAGCTCACATATTGGCAGTTTATCTGGGGTGTAAGGATATTACATTTTGTAGATGAAAGAAACCTAAAAAATTTCAATGGTTACATGAATGTTTTATAGTGTTTTCTGCTAATTAAACAGCTTAATAAAACTCTCTGGGTGGTGCACTTGGTCTGTATTTCAGATATCTCTGAGATTTCTGGGAAAGAGTAATACACCAACTAGTAATTATTTGAGAAAATGCATACATATTTGCATGGGTTGATGCTTAAACTTGGTCAATATGTTCATCTTGCTGCATTTTTTAACACTAGGACACTGATCTGAGAGGAGAAACGACTGAATATATATATATATATATATATTATGTATTTTATTGATTTGCAGAGAGAGAGAAACATTGGTGAGAGAGAACTATCAATCAGCAGCCTCCTACACATTCCCCACTAGGGATTGAGCCTGAAACCCTGGCATGTGCACTGGCCAGGAATCAAACTGGTGACTTCTCAGTGCATGGGATGATGTTCAACCAGCTGAACTACACTGGCCATGTTTGCAGTTTCTTAATATAGTTTTTGGCTCTCATTTGTAAATATTTTGAGCTAAGCAGACTGAGCTGAGCATGTGGGAGGGTCAACATGGCTAAAGTTCTCAGGGAAGAGTACTGGAAAGGAGAGAGCTGCACACACACACACAGAAAGAGAGAGAGAGAAAGAGAGCTCCAGACATCTGTGAAAGTCCCCTGGTCTTCAGCTGACTACTCAAGGCTGGAAAAGGACCAAAAGAGAGCAATCAAACTAATCTCCTAACCACAAAGAGGGCAAGGAATTGTTGGTATTTCCACCAGCCCAGATGGAGGTGGGGATGAGGTCAGGTACTCAAAGGGTACTTATTGCCTCATTAGGCAAAACTGAGTTTTAGTTGGCCTGCGGACTGAAGGGTCCCAGGTTCAATTCAGATCAAGGGCATATACCTTGGTTGCAGGCACATCCCCAGTGGGGAGAGTACAGGAGGCAGCTGATCGATGTTTCTCTCTCATCGATGTTTCTAACTCTCTATCCCTCTCCCTTCCACTCTGTAAAAAAATCAATAAAGTATATGTTTTAAAAAATCAAACCATTTTGAATTAATTTAATTGCACCCCAGAATATTCAGAATCCTTTCAGAAAATAGTGAACCCAATAAGGTAACATTTACAATTCCACCTTGCTTCTCATTTGGATAATTGTATACCCCTTGTTTCTGAAGTATTATATTGTGGCTTTTATTATTTTAAGAAAGCAAAATTCCTATTCACTAGGCTAATACTGTACAGCATCTTTTATCTGTTTTAAAAAGAACAGCCACCAGTACATTTCTTACTGTTCCTGGTTTTTCTTTCACCAGCACACTCCCCATTGCTTCAATAAAGAGTGTTGCCCCTCACAGCCATCCCTGCAACAGTTGGCCAGTTGGCCAGTGAATAATGGTTTATTTCCCCCTTATATTAGAATGTATTTCCTGGCATATTACCTTCCTGATCATTTTGAGCCCTTTTCACTATCACAGGTATTCTGACATTTCTCGTTTTCTTAGTGTGAGCCATTGCTTTTCCCAGGCTTCTTAGAGCCATTTTAGCAGTGTGTTAGCACCATCTCACAGGGTTCTTGTCAGATTATTAAGTCCTGTGTCACAGGAGAGTGTCCTGTTACCAGACTGAATTCAAGGTTCTTGAGTCTCAATGTTATAGAAATGAGCACTGAACTCAGGACAAGATCAAGCAGATAAGAGTTTATTGAATAGAGCGTGTGCACAAGGGAGTCAACCAGGAAAGAGAAGTTGAGCTCCCCAAGGGTTTTTTGTGGATGGCTTATACAGGGGCCTTAGGTAGGGTAAAGGGCTTGGGAATGAGGATGAGGTCAGTTGTTCCACTATCGTCATCTGGTGGTGGTTGATCCTGTGGTAGTCACAAGATATTTTCCATGGTTAGTGGATCACTCAAAGGGCCTGTAAAATTATACTTGTGCACACATTCTGGTTGCCATTTAATAGACAAAACTATTTTGCAAAACATGATGTTGAGAAAGGATGTTATCATTACACATTCTTTCCTTTAAGGATGTGGCTAGGTTCATTTCAACCATAGAGTTCTACTGAACCAAGGAGTCACAGTCAGGCCTCTGAGATGGAGTTCGTTTGGTGACGATGGAGTCTGGTGTTACCCCCATTCTGTCTCATCCCCATATTGATAAACTTGATAAACTCTGCCTTATCTGACTTCATGCTCCATACTCCTTGAACCAGAACCTTCAGAATCTAGCCCCTATACACACTCTCCTGGCTTCTGCTGAGTCACATTCACAAGGACTTGCTGTAACTTCTGCATCCCTCTTCTCTCCTAGGAGGCCCAGGACATTTTGACTGGGTTATGCTGTGATTTGACCCTCCTTATTGGTCTTGTAGCTAGGATTAATGAGGGGGGAGGGGGAAAATCTGAGAGGGTATGTACTCTCTTTCAAGACTCTGCATCAAGGATAGGGTAGTAAGCTTTGAGAAGAGTAAACTACTTCTGCAGGGCTAGAGAGTTGAGTAGGCTCTGAGAGGTCAAGATTCTTGAGTCTCAGCCCAGATGTTCTCATTCCAGGTCTCAGGGTTCCACCTTGAGTAGCATACCTGCTGGGGTTGAGAATTCAGTTTCTCTCAGCTGGATCTCTGCTTTCCTTATACTTCACTGTTGGGCCAGCTCTTAAGCTTTTTCTCCCCTCTGTGCAGTAGATGAGAATCTTTCCATATGCTTCCAAGGAGGCCCTCTGACTTTTATGCTTAGCTTTAAACTTGAGATTAATCCCCCCTCAGTGTCATTGAATTTTTACAGTGATCAGTAGTAGCCAGCAAAAGTTGTCTGATTCTACAGTTCTTATAATTGCTTTTCTTCTGAAGCCTCTCAAATACCTGACACCTGCCGGAGGTTTCTGACATACTGATGTCTCACCCCAATTTACCACAACTGAAAGTTTTAATAATTGTACCACGAGAGCACACCAGGGATTATAAGCACCAGCTACCAGATGCTCATGATCAGTTTCCTCAAATTCTATTTTATAATTTGCTTCCTAGTACTGGTAGTACCAACTATCTGCTGTGGGCTTGATCCGGAGGAGGTGTGCTTGCAGCAGGATATTGGGGAATACTCCTGGACAGAGTACGATACCTGAAACGGAGCGAAAGGGGCAGAATTGCGTTGAGGGAGGAGGTGCACTGTGCTGCAGTTGCAATAGGCTTCATCAGAATCCTTAGGTTGCTCACCTGGAGGGCACTTTCCGACTTGTCCCAAATTGAGGCAAGCAGGCTGAATGAACCCTTGTATGGCTGCAGTCAGCTAGGAAGACACTATTCTTTTGGGAAGAAGTGTTTGTTGCCAGGGAACTTCCTGCACCTGAGGATAATCGCTTGAGAGAGTTAAGCTGCGAGCCCTCTGCAGCCAGCATTGCGCAAGTGCAAAACCCGGAGAATCAGGCGGTAAGATGCCAGCCTGGGTCTTGAGAGCGAGGTCACAGAATTTACTCCACACTTGTACGTGCTAATCCCGTTCACGAGGAAATTCCAACACTTTTTTTTTCTCAAAAAGGACAAATCAAACGTGGAATTATTAGTAATACGTCTTGAAAGGATCTTAAAATCACGGAAGTTCAAAGAGCAAGGTTTTCGGATGAGGAATCGGAGGTGCAGGTAAGTCGGCGTTTTGCTCAGGGGAACAGAAGATGCTGATTCTGGGTCTGGCCTTCGGGTGGTCTGCCGTCCCCCGTGTTCTCCATTAGAATCTAGCAGCAGGCCTAGAGAACCATATATTAGAAGTGGTTTTCCATAGTTCAAAGTTTTAGAATCTCGGCCCCACTGCAATTTACTGTAGATGTCAATACATCATTGCCGTTTGCCTCAAAACAAAATTTTGTCCTTTTCCCTCATTTTCTAAAGACATTGCTGGTTTTGGTAGGACCAGGACATTAATTAGATTAAGGTTTTAAGTTCCAGGAGGAAATATGTATATATACATATATATATATATATATATGTGTGTGTGTGTGTATATATATATATTATATTGTACTTTTCTTGTTGAAAAAGATTTAAAGTTAATTTTTTTACCTCAGTTTAACAACAAGAATCACCTGCGTAAAAGTGAAGGCTCAACAGTAAATGGCCCCAAATCTATTGTTGTTTTTTTGAAAAAACAGATTTTCTTTCTTTTTACCTTTTTATTGACTTTATTGGGGTGACATTGGTTAATAAAATTGTATAGGTCCCAGGTGTACAGTTCTATGATACACCATCTGTATATTGTATTATGTGTTCACCACTCTGAGTCAAGTTTCTTTCCATCATCACTTATCGACCCTATACCCTCACCCCCTTCTACCTCTCCCCACCCCACCCCTTTTCTTCTTATGATCACCATACTGTTGTCTGTGTCCATGATGTGTTTTTTTTTTTTTTAAATCCTGTCATCTTTTTCACCCAGCTCAACAACCTCCCTCCCCTCTGACAGCTGTGAGTCTGTTCTCTGTATGGATGGGTCTGTTTCTACTGGTATTTTGTTCGTTAGTTTATTTTGTTCATTATATTCCACACATGAGTGAAATTATATGGTGCTTGTCTTTCTCTGACTGGTTTATTTCACTTAGCATGATAATCTCCAGGTCCCTCCATGCTGTTGCAAAGGGTAACATTTTCTTCATTCTGACAGCTGAGTAGTATTCCATTGTGTAAATGTACCATAGCTTTTACTAGTATATCCACTCAACTGCTGATGAGCACTTGGGCTGCCTTCAAATCTTGGCTATCCTATATAATAATCCTATATAATAAAGAGGGAATATGCAAATTGACTATCACTCCATCACAAAGATGGCTGCACCCACAGCAGAAGCCAAGTTCCCGTAAGGAGCCTTAAGGAGCAATCAGCAGGAAACTGAGGCTATGCCCTCCCCCACCCCTGTGGGGCTTGACAGGGGACCTCAGGCTTTGCCCCCTGCCCTGGCGTCAGGCTGGGGGACCTCAGGCTGTGCCCCCCCCTTCCCAGCACCAGGCCAGGGGACCTGAGGTCATGCCCCTGCCTGGCGGGGCTTGACGGGGGACCTCAAGGTGCGCTTCCCATCCTGGTGCTGGGCTAGGGGACCTCAAGCTGCTCCCCCTGCCCCAGCACCAGGCCAGAGGACCTCAGGCCCCACCCCCTGCCCCAGCACCAGGCCAGGGGACCTGAGGCCATGCCTCTGCCCAGCGGAGCTTGACAGGGGACCTCAGGCTGTGCCCCTCACCCAGCGGAGCTTGACAGGGGACCTCAAGGTGCACCCCCAGTGCTGGGTCTGGGGAACTCAGGCCGCACCCCCCACCCAGCGGGGCTTGACGGGGGACCTCAAGGCACGCCCCCCACCCTAGTCTGGGCCAGGGGACCTCAGGCTGCACCCCCCTCACCAGCACCAGGCCAGGGGACCTGAGGCTGTGCCCCCCTGCTTGGCTGGGCTTGACAGGGGACCTCAGGCCATGCTCCCCACCCAGTGGGGCTTGACAGGGGACCTCAAGGTGCACCCCCAGTCCTGGGTCAGGGGAATTCAGGCCGTGCCTCCCACCCAGCGGGGCTTAATAGGGGATCTCAGTCTGTGTCCCCTACCTGGCAGGACTTGATGACCCCATCCTGGTCTGGGCTGGGGGACCTCAGGCCACGCCCGCCATCCTGGCACTGGGCCAGGGGACCTGAGGCTATGCCCCCTGCTGGGCGGGGCTTGACAAGGGTGGGACTGGCCGGGTCTGGATCTAGCCCATTGTGGGGGGGCGCAGCCAGGTCTGGGTCTCATGCGATTTTGAGGCACATGTGGGTGGGTGGGGACTTGACTCTGGGTCCCATGGTGTGCCCCATACTCTGACAGGAGGAAGGTTTTCATATACATTTTACTAATTTTCTTTCATCTCTGACACTTCTATTATAGAGAAAGGGCAAATAGCAATATTAAATTATTTCCTCTAATTAATCCCCTTCTAATATGGGTTCCTAGTTGTATATAAGCCTATCTAATAAAAGAGTAATATGCAAATTTACCATCACTCCAACACACAAGATGGCTGCCCCCATGTGGTCAAAGATGGCTGCCTCCATTTGGACACAAGATGGCCATCATAAGATGGCCTGCAGAGGAGGGCAGTTGGGGGTGACCAGGCCAGCAGAGGAGGGCGGTTGGGAGGGACCAGGCCTGCAAGGGAGGGAAGTTGGCAGGGGGGGGAATCCAGGCCTAAAGAGGAGGGCAGTTGGGGGGGGAACCAGGCCTACAGGGGAGGGCAGTTGAGGAGGACCAGGCCTGCAGAGGAGGGCAGTTGGGTGAGAGACCCAGGCCTGCAGGGGAGGCAGTTGGGTGAGAGACCCAGGCCTGCAGGGGAGGGCAGTTGGGGGCAATTGAGCCAGCAGGGGAGCAGTTAGGTGTCGATCAGGCTGGCAGGGGAGTGGTTAGGGGGTGATCAGGCTGGCAGGCAGAAGCAGTTAGGGGCAATCAGGCAGGCAGGCAGGCAGACAGGCAAGCAGTTGGGAGTCAGGGGTCCTGGATTGTGAGAGGGATGTCCCAATGGGATCAGGCCTAAACAGGCAGTCCGACATCCCTCAAGGGTTCCCAGATTGGAGAGGGCGCAGGCTTGGCTGAGCGACACCCCGGCCCATGCACGAATTTCGTGCACCAGGCCTCTAGTGCTGCAATAAACAGAGGAGTGCATAAATTCTTTCGCATTTGTATTTTGGCATTCTTCCAACAGATTTCCAGAAGTGGAATCTCTGGGTCATAAGGCCGTTCCATTTTTAATTTTTATTTAAAAAAATTTTAATAAAAACAAAAAACTCTATACTGTTTTCCATAGTGGCTGCACTAGTCTGCATTTCCATCAACAGTGCATGGGGGTTCCTTTTTCTCCACATCCTGGCCAGCACTTGTTGTTTGTTGATTTATTGATGATAGCCATTCTGACATTTTGAGATGATATTTCATTGTGGTTTCAATTTATATTTCTCTGACGATTAGTGACATTGAGCATCTTTTCATATGCTTATTGGTCACTGGTATGTCTTCTTTGGAGAAGTATCTATTCAAGTTCTTTGCCCATTTTTTAATTGTATTGTTTATTTGTTCTTGGTGTTGAATTTTTTAAGTTCTTTATAAGTTTTGGTTATTAACCCCTTATCAGATATATCACTGGTGAGTATATTCTTCCATTCAGTGTGTTGTCTTTTCATTTTGTTGATGGTTTCCTTTGGTTGGCAAATCTTTTTAGTTTGATGTAGTCCCATTTGTTTATTTTTTTCTTTTGTTTCCCTTGCCTGTGGTGCTATATCAGTAAAAATATTGCTATGAGAAATGTCTGAGATTTTACTGCCTGTGTTTTTCTTGGTTTGTCTCAAGATTGCATACTGAGCTCCTTCCTCCCATAAAGCTACCCTTTGTTTCAACTAGACGTCTGTTTTGAATTTCTCTGCTCTCCAAATGGAGAGTATTTCCATGAATGGGGAACAGCTTTTGGTGTTTGGCTACCCTAACTGTTATTCCTCTTCTTAGTTTGTTCTTTCCCAAAACAAAGCATTCCTTCTGATAAGCAAGGTCACTTGTGGGCTGTAGTGTTCCCAGAAATACAGACATAGCTTGGATATTGTGAGTTCGGTTCCAGACCACTGTAGTAAAATGAGTGAAGCAATAAAGTGAGTTGTAATCTTTTTGTTGATGGAGTGTTGTTGTTTTTTTAAAGTACAAACAAACAAGAAACCCAAAACAATAACAAAAATTGCAATGCCTGTGAAGTTTAATAATAAATCAAAGAGCAATAAATGAGGTATGTCTGAAATTTGTTTTACATTTGATAATTAAGTTCGATAGTCTTTTAGTAAGCATTTATAATGTGCTAAGTATGGGGTCACTTGTTGGGTTACAAAAGTGTTCAAGATGTAATATCTGCCCTTAAGGAACTTGATCTCATTGGGTTGAGATAGAGACCTAGAGAAATGATTACAATTTAAATAACATGTGTTAAAAAAAGATGGGCACAGGGCTATAGGTTCACAGAGGAAGCTGAGAAATAACTCTGATGTAACTGAAGCATTAGACCAAAAGTCATGGTATTGTCTTGTGTTAACACTTGTATGGAATGGTCATCTAGTACTTCTAATTAGCATGCTAAGCAGGAATGATTTATAATGCTAGCTAGCAAATACTGTGGACCAGGAAGGAAAAAAAGTAAATTTCTTTGCAGAAGTAAAATCCTGTGAGAATCAGGGAGTAGAGGGTTGAGTAGAGCAGGCACATGGCACAGTTAAGTTCTCAGAGGTGAGAAGAAACAAATTGAATGAATAAATAACACCTGCTTTAGATGGCAACCCAAGAGCTGTCGGAATCATCTAAAAGTGAGAAGCCTGGGAATAAAGCATAAACTTGCCCATGTTACAGTTTTGCCTGAGGCCAATCCTGCTCAGTTTATTTGACACTTTCCTGGAATGTATGATATATAACATTACCTAAATCACCTTTGGACCTTGGAGGAAATACGAATGTCTTGTTAAAGTTATTACTATTGGCGTGTTCAATATGCATTTCTATAGGGACTCCTTTTAATTAGGATAGTGTTTCAGTTTGCCCATCAAATAGACCTAAAAATAACCAGTTATTATAGTATTTATATTGTTTGAATTATTATCAAATGTCAACCCCACTTCCCAGGAAATCCCAAAATGTAACATTTTGTATTTTCAAATAAAAGAGTTCTTTAGAATGCATTATTCATAGCAAACTGTATGTGGGTTGTGTTTGCTTTTGTCAGAGCAGGTAATTCTCTGTAATTTATTTTCTTAGAGGGAATTTAGGGGTGAGAAAAAGAAAGGTGAGAGAGGTAGGAGATGTCTCTGCATCTCTCACCATGCTCCTTGCTTTGCAGACTCGCCTTCATTATTATTTTCTTTTTCCCATTCTTTTCATTTTGAGAAAATGAAAAGAATACTTGAATACCTTCTCTAAATCTCCAAAATTTCCAAATTTTGAGAAAATGAAAAGAATACTTGAATACCTTCTCCAAAATTTCCAAATTGTTAACAATTAGAACATGTACACACACACACACACACACACACACACACACACACACACTTGCCCTTTTCTTTTCTCTCAAATTAAAAAAAATCTGTTATGTTATACAGTACTGTCATCATTTTGCTGTAAATACCTGAGTAATAAAAGAGGCACAGTACATGTACATGTAAATACTCTAATTATTTTAAAAATAAGGTGAAAATGTATGTGAGATGATCTCTAGGAGATATTGTGTGAAAAACACAAGGCATGGAACAGTCTTTCTAGGGTGGCTCCCATTTGTATAAAATAAAAATTGTTATTTATTCACAAAAGTCATACAACAAATATGTATTGAGTTACCTACTGTGTATGGGATTATTCAGGGTGCTTGGGTATAGTGGTGAATGAAACAAACTATTCTCATGGAATTTATATTCTAGTAGAAACAGACAGGGAAAAATATATGATTATGTCATGTAGTGATAGGTAATATTAAGGACACTAAAGCAAGTGAAGTGTGATAAGTAAAAACAGGGACTACAGTCACTCTTCCCTGTAGTACTCAGGGATGATGGGACATTTTAGCAGAGGCCTGAAGGTGGAGATGGATAGGAACAGATTGGAGGGAATAATAATATTTGTTTTAATCCCCCAATAGAAAGGAATGAGAGGGCCCTAGAGAAATAACTGAATCCAGGTCTGGGCAGGAAAAGTACAAGAAGATTCAATAACATCTTGTGCCGGTGCAAAAAGGTGCTCAAAGACGAATGGGGTCACAACATCAAAATGACACGAGAGAGTAGGTCCTTAAACTTTGTGTCCAACTTCGCTGTGTGTATTCACATAGTTAAATGCTAACAAAAAGCCATTGTTTCTAAGCAATTTTCAATTCATAATGCTGTGTCAGAGGGAACTGATGTCCTGATTGCCAGCATGGCGTGGGAGCTGTTTGATCAAATTCAGGGGAGTTGAGAAATTCTCATAGGAGAAATGCTCTAGAATGAGCCTCAGGTGGAGGTGCCTAGCAAAGGTCACAGCTAGCTAAACATGACATAGGGACAGCTGGTTGCATGAGTGTCACTGCAAAATATGTCCTATTTTTTCAGAGAATCCATACGTTAGTGAAGTTGTTTCTTTGTGAATATCTCAACTGGCTCTATTGCTCAAACCTCCCACTTCCCGGCCAAAAAAAAAAATCCCAAGTTTACAGTTCTCAAACTGTGTGTATCTTTTCCTTCTTCTCTGTTTTTGTATTTAATTAATGAAATTAATCTATTTATTGTTTTCTCTTGTAAAACAGCATGCTGATAAATAATGTCTTAATGTTACTCTTGACATTTCCTAATTTTGTTTTAAATTCATGAATCCTATTATGTCTGAAAACCATTGTGCCAGAGAAAGTAGGTCCATTTTTCCTTTTTTAAAGTCAGGATACTACAAGAATAATAATCACCTTCCCTCCTGTAAGGACCCTTTCTGAAAGTTAATGACCTAGCTGGGTTAATGGCCTTAAAATTCTAGGACCATCAGTTTTCCCCTATATTCATTAATTCTTTCCAAATACTCAAGACTAAAGTAATTAGCATTCAAATAAATTCAGAAATAGTGGGACCCAATAGGATATTGGTGAGATATCAGAGATAGTATTTAGACTGAAAACTATGAGAAAATACTAGCTATATGTGATGAATTGGTTGGCCTATAAAAAGAACTGAAAGCAAATAAATACTGGAGTAAAAGGAAAAGGGGAACAGAAAATAGGAGAGGTAGCCAAAGAAATAATGAATAGGCAGTTGAGTATATTATTCACAGTAGGTAAAAAACAAACAAAAAAAGACATACTACACACTCAAAAACTCATCCAAAATGATAGTGAGAAGTAGTCTAAATAGAATCCTGCCAAGTTTGAATACTGCAAAGCTTTTGAATACCGTATATAATTGAACGTGGGCCTTCAAAATACAACATGAACCTTAAAAATTTATAGGCCCTGATAAAATGGGCCTATAAATTAGGGGGTAGTGAAGGCTAAGATTCTAAAGAATGCTCCCACCTTTAAGTTTGATTGCTGTTAGTCTCACCTTCATTTGCATGGTAGTAAATTAATATGAATATTTTTTTTTGCATGTGTAACAAACCTAAAGGAAAAATAGATACATATATTATTGAAAATGCAGGTAAATAAGAGAAAATGCACTTTCATTCTCAAATCTAACCCATCATAACATGGAAATGAAAACTCAGGTGTGCTGCTGATTTTTAGGAAAGCATACCTCATAATGTAGAATAGAATTGCATTAGAGTGGAGGCACATTTTGTGAAATTTGAAAAAATATTCTTTAGCTGGTTCAACTTATGTTGGGCCTGTAATTAAGAATATAGAAACAATCTAGTAGAGTCTGTAGAAATTGTGATATTTTAAAGAAGACTATTAGAAAGCTGATTAGAAATCTGTTTAATTTGGAGTTTAAGAAAATCGAACTTAGAAATAAAGGGAGCCAGAAGGGCAATTATGTGTATTGATTGGATATTGTTACACAATTGTATTGAGTCCCTCTTAGCGGTCAAGCAAATGATTACCAGCAGAGAGCTATGCATTTAAAATTCACTCCATGTTACTCTGGAACAAAGTTCTGAGGCAGACCATAAATCTTGTGTGTATACTTAACATAAGCCTGGGTTCTTTTCTTTTTTGGCATCACCTTAGTTATTCTTTTTTTTTTTTTTTTTTTTCATAGAGGAACGGAGAGGGATTGGGAGATAGAAACATCAGTGATGAGAGAGAATCATTGATTGGCTACCTCCTGCATGCCCCACATTGGGGATCAACCCAGGCATGTGCCCTGATCAGGAATCCAACCGTGACCTCTTAGTTCATAGGTCAATGCTCAACTGCTGAGCTGTGCTGTCCAGGCACCATAGTCATTCTTAAGTTACAAAATCATAGGATTGAAGTTGGAAGGACATCTAGAGATGTCATCAACAAAATAACTTCTCTGCATCAATTTACTTACCTTTTATGTAAACAATTCCAGAAACAAAACATTTTATAACTCCCCCTAAGAGATCATTAAATCATTGCAATGTTTATAAGCACTAACAACTAGGAGTCCTGTTCCACCTGGTAATGTATTTGTGTTCCCCACCCTTTCTTCTCCCAATCCATCTGGCTTCTTTTTTTAAATTTTTTATTATACTTTCTTTCATCCAACTAAATCTGTTTCCCTTTTTTTCTGCATCTCTATTGCAGGTTTTGTCCAATGCCTCAGTGCCTCATTTGCTTTTCTTACACTCTCAGCATCCCCAGATCTCTTATATTTTCCTCTGAGTCCTCAATGAGTTGATTTTATTTTGGATTGAGAGCCAAAGAACCAAAATGTGATAAATCAAGCTGGGAGGAAAATGAGAGATTGGAAAGTGTGAATACCTAAAGGACTATTTTCACCAATTGCAAGATTTAAAGGCATTCTTGCAGCCTTAGGAGAATATCAATGGGGATGGCTGCCAATCTCTCTCTTAGGTTTACTTACCCAGGCAAAATTGTTGGGGCTATTTTCTGGTCAACACACTATTAACTTACATAAAGTTCTTTGTTGGAAAGTTTGCAGAATCAATTAGAGTTCAGAATTTTTTTTAAAGGACAGCAGAGGGACTCATTTAATTAATTGCATTTCAGGATGCTTCTGTTCTTGTGGGGGCTGCCTGTAAAATGATAATAAGGTGGCACAGTAAGGCCATGGGAGATTTTGCACTTCAAGAGGCATCCATTTAGGTACATGGTTTCCATCTAGTTGGTTACCACGTCATTTTGGAGGTTGTACCATTCCCCAAATTTTAATTTTATTACTTTCACAAAATGTTTTAAAGAATAATCTTTACTTTTTATCTAGAATCACTATCTAAACCAATTTACAAATAAATCCAGTGATTCTTTTTGTGAGCTGAATTTTTTTATTCATTTTTGTTGATAATGCTAAGAAAGTCCTGTTGAGTTTTCACTTCAAGGCATTCCTTTGATTTACTTAGGATAAGTGCATATTTTTGTGCTAAGTGAGGAGCACAGTGGTTCTGAAGTCTCAGCTCCTGATGGCTATCTATAATAATAAAAAGTGTAATATGCTAATTAGACCAGACAGCCAGACGTCCTTCCAGATGACCTTCCAGACAAAGTCAGGGCTGTGAGGGCCGAGCCCCTTGCACGAATTTCGTGTATCAGGCCTCTACTAGTATTATATTATAAAAATATATTACATACAAGTAAAAAGCAGTATTTTTAATTGACAATATTTGTATTAATAGAACTATGTAGCCTACTTATGCTGATGGGGAGTTACTGTTTGCAGATATATTCAGTAAAGTATCATTGTCTGTCAGACAAGAATTTTATTTCAGAATCAATACAGAGGGACAGGTTACTGTTTTGGAAGACAGAAGTGGGAATGTTGAAAATTTTGAATCCAGAGCTCAAATATACTGGACAAGGGTTTTGGGAAAAATGAAATGAATTAAGATGCCAACTGATGAAATCTTTGTAGCTAAAGAAATGTATCATTTAACTGGAGTGTGACAAAAGGTTAGCTATGATACATAACTAAATAAAAGCGACCCTTTTTATTCTGCAAGTGTATGCATGTGTGTTTGTGTGTATGTACATGTGTACCTGTTCTATCTTATGGGATGATGAATTATAATTATGAAATATGGATAGTGAGCACTATGGTTACACTTATATTTACTATGGTTACACTTATATTTAAAGGGAATAGTCTTTTACACATAATCAATCCATATAATCTATGCTAGAGCTTGAAGCTGCAGCCTGTTATCATTCCTGCCTCTGTCCTCTAGAGCCTTTGTTTTGTCTAAGAGGAGACAGAAGACTTTTTCTGTGAAAGGCCAGATAGTACATACTGTAGTCTTGGTGGGCCACAAGGTTTACAGTGTAACTACTCAACCCTGCTGTTATAGCTTGAAAACTGCCATAGATAATACAGAAACAAATGGGCATGACTGTGTTCCAACAAAACTTTATTTTCAACAACAGGTGGCAGGTGGGATTTTGCCCTTAAACTAGTTTACTGATCTTTCCTCTAGATTGCTGATTTCTGCTCATTAGATAGCTCTGTCTTTTCTGGAGCTACTTAGAATTTGAAATGATCTAAGGATCATTATATGGATATCTTTAGATCATTTCAAATTCAGTTTTAGGAATGTTTTAAAGGCATTTTTCAGTCCTTTTCAGTCTAGCCCAGAGGAGCAGTATTGCAGTGTGTCTTTTTAAAATTTTTCTATGACAGTTTGCATTCAATACTGTTCTGTATTAGTTTTAGATGTACAGTAAAGAAGTAAGTGTCCTTTTAATTGCAAATAGTATCACATTGTGAGAAAGGGGTGCTACTTCTCTAAGTACTGGAGAAGACTTACAATGTGTTTAGGAAGAGCAATGTAAAGGGGGGATGAATGGTGATGGAAAAAAAAGGGAAAAAAAAAAGAGCAATGACCCAAGATTCAGGCACCTGGAGGTCTAGTGTCTATCTCTGTGACCACATACCTTGGTTTCCTCAGTGGCAAAGGAGGATATTGGAACTAGACATTCTATAAATTCTCTACCATCTCTAGGATGTTATGTTGCTAAATTAAGGTTCTTGGCAAAGCTGATTCTGTAGGCAGTCTTAGATGTCCGTGTTTTACTTCTGAGCCATTTCGTCAGACAGAACAACAGCAGACACTGGGAACTTCTGAAGGGGAACACGTTTCTTGTTTCTACCTGAGGAATCAATGAAAGGGATCACATTTGTTGGCAGTTCTTAACACAGGTTTGGAATTCACTATATATGTGTTGCTTACCTGCATAAGAGTAACATTGCCCTTGATGATATTTATGAATAGAACCAGGAATATTTTTCTTTTAAAATGTGTAGCTATAATGCATATTTAAAAAAAAATTGGTTTATACTTTTAGTGTGACATGTTCATCATTTTTAAGAGCCACATTTCTTTTTACATTTTAACAGGTGTGAAATAAAAATGTGTCATATACTTGATGTCATTTAGGCAGCAATTGTGATGTAGTTGTTATTACCTATATATGTGTATGAAAACTTTTATACTTATATATACATATATGCTCATGTATATTGGTCTTGGTCTCTCTCTCTCTCTCTCTCTCTCTCTCTCTCTCTCTCTCTCTCTCTCTCTCTCCCCCTCTCTCTCTCTCTCTCATAAAATCCACAGGGAATCCTGAAGACAATAGTGAGGCACTATTAAAAAAATGCTATTTCACAAAGTATCTTGATGACACAGAGAACAATTTTATATAGAAAATTATGGAACTTAATTACTCACTTGGTCAGTAATGTGGAATCTGAATGTAAAGAAAGTATAAGTTTTATTTATTTCTTTTACATGGACACCAATGATATATAATACATTTATGTCTAATAAGTTTAAATGAGCCATTTTTGCAATATAAAATTGCAAGTGATAAAAAGTATTGACAATTTAATTGGCAGTGGCATTTTTTTTTTGCTCTTAGTAGTACATAAAATAATGGTGTGTTCTTATAATGATGGCATTTCAGATTTATAAACTTTGTATTCGTAAGTAATATGGGGAATGTCTAAAAATTTAGAGGAAAATATGAGTTAAAAAGAGAAGTAGTAGGTAAATTATGGCAAAAAAAGATATCTTATTTTGCCTTTCAACACTGAAAAGAGAAAAATTGATATCCTGATGTACATTTCTGTCAGAATAATGAGCTAAGATTACCAGTGAGATCCAGTGAAATCCTTTGAAGAACATTGACCTCACCCATCTTATACGTCATTGTCTTTAGCACCCAGAACAATTGCTGGCATTGAGCTGGCTGCCCATAATTTTTTCTTTTTCTTTCTCTGCTATCTCTCTGCCCCCCCCTCCCCCCCGCCACCTGCCACAACCCCCATGCTTTTTTTGAGTTTGAGGATAAGAGATCTCTAGAACAAAATTGGGAATAAGATATGCTACAGAGCCCTGCATATTGTCATCAGAGACTTTGGAAACAGCCCTGGTCACAAATGTAAGTTTCCTTTTGGCTTTGAGGGTTAAGAATGTTTATAAAAGTTACTGTTTGATCTCTGAGTTCATGTTAGACAAAGAAACATGAGTCAACAGTACTGATATTTAGAATAGCATGTGTTTGTACTGAAACTGTGGCATAGACAAAAGAATTTAACCAGCTTGAATTAAATGAGAAGCAAGTATAAGTTATCATTGGATTTTAAAAAATAATTCAGCAATTAAGAACTTGGCAAAAACACTTTCTGATAGTATTCCATAATTAAGCTATCCTTTAAGCATTAGCCTAAAGAGCCAAGGTTATCAGTTTTTGCACTAGTTTTGATAGAAGCAAATGCTAAGCACACAGAATTCTTGCAAAACTTGTTTCCATATGGTCTCCGGTATGTTTTGTTCCTGCAATTTTTAGAGTCTAGAATACTTCGGGAAGCTTAGGTGTCATCCCCACCCAAGCAAAACCAATTCTTGCAAAACTCACAAAAGAATCATTTTTGGGTCAAGAAATGAATTTCTTAAAACATAGATGTTAAGATGTTGAGATGAAATCTTTGCTGAGTTGCTAAAAATTTTACTATTTGCATATAGTTTATAGCTTTATATTATTTAATTTTTAATTTTTTTTAGCAGTGTGCTGTTCTTTGACATTGAACATTCTAGGAATAAATAAGTCCAAATACCATATAAGTCTAAATACCAATAAATAAGTCCAAATACCTCAGAGTTTAGTGAGAAAATGATGGTAATACATATTAAGAAAATGTGTATATTCAGGGATTAGAATTTGATGGAGAAATTTTATGTAATATATATAAATGCTAAGGAACAAAGATAAGTTGGGGCAAGAGTTTTCACAGAACTCTTAAAAAACTTCTTCATCAGAAATTTGGTACACCCTGCTGGAAGGGTTGAATATTACTGTCCAAGAGGCCTAGTGAAATCTTAGAGATGGAAATAGTGTACATAGATGCAAGGAGGAGGCAATTGACCCAAACACAGTAGAGAGCAAGATTCTGGAAGGAGAAATGAGTAGCTGAATAAAATGAAACCATTGCTAGGATGTGCCACAAATTATGATGACATGCATAGGCTAACTTTGTGCTGATTATTCAGTGGTGGACAAGACAGGTATGACATTGCCCTTATGCAACTTATATTCTAGTTGGGTGCAACAAGTAAAAAACAAGCAAATAAATGAAAGGAGCAAATTTGTGGTAAGCAATAGTAGTATACTACTACTACTACTAATATGATGAGGAGGATATGAAACTAGATGCTACAACAGTGAATATTGGAGATGGGGTATCTTTTAGAGAGGGGAAGTCAGAGCAAATATCTCTAAGGAGTTAAATTTCAAGCTAAGATCTAATGGTTGAGCAGGAATCAGATGGGGATGGGTGTGATGAGAGAACAGATACCACAGAATGAGATTGATGGGTTTGAAACTAAGAAATTTAAAGCCTGGAGCAAAGTAAGAAAGGGAGCAAATGCTGAAGTTGAATTAGATAGGTAGACTGGACACAGGTCATGCTGGACATTGAGGGCAGAGTGGAGAATTTGGATTTTGTTCTAAGTGATATTAAAAGGAATTCTTTGGAAACTTTTAAGCAAGAATATAAGAAAATATGACATTTTAAAAAGATTATTTGGTTCTCATTTATATAGTAAGTTGAGATAATTGTCATCACCATCATGCAACTACCTGTAGAGCACTTAATATGTGTCACACAATAATCTAAGCACCTATAATTTAATTCTCATTTAATCCTGCCTAACAGGTAGATGCTATTATTATCCCATCATTTTATCTTTTTAATTTTTAAATGTATTTTTATTATTGATAGTATTACAGATATCTCCCATTTTCCTCCCCATTATCCCCCTCCCAGTCCCTATGACCCCCTCCCCCAGGTTTTCACTACCCTATTGCCCGTATCCATGGGCTATGCATATAAACATGTACATTCTTTGGTTTATCTCTTCTCAGATTCCATCATTTTAGACATGAGCATAGTATGGCACTAAGAGATCAATTACTTTGAGTGGTTTTACATAGTTAGTAGATGGCAAGACTAAGCTTTAAATGGAGGCAGTCTGTGCTCTTAATCACTGTGCTTCCTGTAAGTAAAAAACAACAACAGGAAATGATACTTGCTGTAGTCTGAGAGAGGTGCTGGTACCTTGAACTTGAGAGTAGAACAGATAGGATTTGGTGATTGGTTAGAGTTTAACTCAGAGGAGAGTTGGTAATGGAAAGGGAAAAGTCCAGGATGGAACTTATATTTCTTTTGCTGGGGCACAGAAAGCACTAAAAGTTAGAGTTTATGTTGATGAACAGCAAAATCACAAAATATAATAATTTTGGAAGTGTGATGTAATACTCTGTTATGAAAGATATGTTTGATGATACTGGAAAACCTGAGAGTCAGGAAATCTTTAAGGAGTTTGCTGCAATGACTCCTAGTTGAGAAGCTTGGGGACTTATATCTGGCAAATGTCCTTGGAATTGGAAAGGAAAGCATGACAATGAAGAACATTTTTAAAGGAAATTTTTGTCTTTTGAGTCTTGCTGAATTTGAGAAATGAATAACTTTGATGATGCCCTAGGTCAGTGGTCAGCAAACTGTGGCTTGTGAGCCACATGCGGCTCTTTGACCCCTTGAGTGTGGGTCTTCCACAAAATACCACGTGCAGGCACTCATGTACAGTGTGATTGAAACTTTGTGGCCCATGCACAAAAGTAGGTTTTCAGCTCTCAAAAGAAATTTCAATCGTTGTACTGTTGATATTTGGCTCTGTTGACTAATGAGTTTGGTGACCACTGCCTTAGGTATAGTTTTTAATCATTGGCCACTTTGATTTTGTTTCTAGGAGTTGCATAAACCCTTAGGCAGGGATGAACCTAGTTGCCTGGACCAGTCCCCTTCAAAGTAGTACCCATGCCTTTGAGAATGTGTCACACACAGAATTGAAATGACACAGTTAAAACTTGTATCCCTATTCATGACTTAGAAATAAAAAATGCATTTTCTATCAAAGGTTATATTTTTAAGTCCTTACCCGAAGATATGTTTATTGACTTCTAGAGAGAGGAAGGGAGAGAGAGGGAAACATTGATCAGTTGCCTCCTGTATGTTCCCCAACTGGGGACTGAACCCAAAACATAGGTGTGTCCCCTGACAGGGAATTGAATCCACAACCTTTTGGTGCACAAGACAACACTCCCAACTACCTGAGCTATCCGAACTACCCGGCCAGGGCCAAAGGTGAATTTAATAAATATTTATTGAGGGCTTACTCTAAAAATGTCAGCAAGGTTCTAGAGATATAATGGTAGCAAAACAATGCTAACTCGCTGTCCTCATGTAGCTTTTCTTTTAGTCTGGACGATTCTTTATGCTTTGTATTTTGTGATGCACAGGCCCACAATGCAAAATTGAAGGAACATACATGGACATGTAAAAATAACATCGTTTTCATGTTGTTCTTCATAAACCTCAAAGAGTAAAAGCAAATACAGCAAATATATTCCTATTTAAAAGTTCTATAAATTTTACTTTGGTAGCTTTTCATTTAAAGGTAAATATCTCAAGGATTTAATTTCAGAGAGCCGATGGTTTTTAGAGTAACTTTGTGTTAAAGCCTCTTGAGATTTGTTTCAATTTTTATTTTTGAGCAAAATAATTTCTAAGCATGACACATAAATGTAACAAACAGCATCAAATAAAAATATTTTCCCTTTGTCTAACATACTTGGAGTGTTAATTTTCCATGTTCTATAAAATAGAGATAAACATGCTTTGTTGTTGCCCTGCGGGACTTGGCTGTCTGCAGCTGATAGCATTTCTCTGCTATTTCCATCTTCCCTTAGGACGAGGCCAGGTCAAGTAAGGAGCTATGTAAGCTGCTTTTTTAAGGGAGATTTTAAATGCTACTTAAATGAGGACAGAAGCAGAGGAAGCTGAAGTCCACTGGGTGAAGAGAAATAAAATACATGTTTGTACATCAGACAACTTTGTGAAGCCTCAGGGTAGGGGTAGGGTAGGACTAGGAAGAAGGGAGGTATATACCAGTATAAATGAATGGATGATAAACTAGGTGCAGCCTGGCCTGAGTGGGTGGTGGCAGATCATACAATTCGGTCTTTAATAGGAGATTAGGGAAAATAGGCTGAATATCCCAGCTATGATCACAATAGCCAGGAGAGCTATTATCATGCTTCAAAGAAGAGTGTGACACAGTGAGAGGGCTAAGTGAAGAAGAAAGATTTGTTCCCTGAGGTTATTGCTGTCAGAAAAAGAGGAAAGTGTGGTTGCCCAGGTGAGAAATGGTCGTCTTATACTAAGTGCAGACAACTGAAGAAAAGGAGGGTGTGTAATCATAGCATTTTAGAGCTGGATGGTGCCATAAAGATAATCTTCCAGATGAGTAGTTGAGATGATATAATTTACTATTTGAGTGACACTGAACCAGTTTCCTAATTGCTGATGCCTGGTTTTATTAATTTGTAAAATGGTGTCTCAGTAGTGTTGTAAGACTTCACTGATATCATATATGTATATTATAAACCACACAGATGGTAGATACAAAAGGTATAATTATAGAAGACGTTTTGAGGAAAGAAATGATCGGTTTTGGCAATAGACTAAATAAATATGCAGGGTGAAAGAGATGAGTCAGAGTTTAGTCATTAACACATTCTGTTCTCTTTTGGTCATATGCATTTATGAGACTCTTAAAACGAGAGTGATTAACATTCATTTGAACATTAAGAGGACGATTGCTAAAACAATTTCATATGTTGGCCTTTTGAACTATAACTCCTGCACATTCCACAATGCATACGGCAATCATTTGAGTGGATTTTGTTTATTGTGTTCAATCATTTGTTGAGCACAAGCATCAGGTCATATGTTCCTCTTTCTCACGCTGTGTCTGATGAAAGATTTCATTCTGTGTCAAACACTTGGCCTTGCTCTGCAGTGTTCTTCATGGATCCCCTTGTCACATTCATCAGCTAGGTTTGGCTGGTGAGTGCCTTGTATAGGGAGTTTATTTTTAGCAGAGTGTTCCATAGAATCACTCAGTAGTTCTTGTTTCACATGCACTATTGCAAAAAGTGTCCAGGTGTCCAGGTGCTGTTTTTGTTTGCTCAAAGAAATCTTGAATATACTTCTCCAGTGGATAGCTCAGTATCCTGACCTCAAGACACTTACTTGTGAACACACTGGTGCTTATCGTAGCAAAAAGATGTTTTATTTTCAAATAGAAAAAAAGAAATTCCAGTTTATTGGATAAAAAGCTTGGGTTTGACAGCTTGTCCTCACTTCTGCTAAAGATATATTTTACTTAAGACCCATCAATTCTAAAATCTTCTGTCTTTAGCCTCACAAAACAGAAGTACCTATATATTTTATTCCTACAGCTTTACAGTATACCTCCTGAATCAGCCAAGGGGAAATAGAAGAATCCTGTGACAGTTATTGGTGCCCAGATAACTATCCTGCTAATACCTATCACCAGCCTTAAGGGATCTGGCCAATTATAAGATTGAGCTCAAATAAAGCCATATAAGTCTGCTTCCTAGATTTAGAACCAAGGTCAACAGGTTCGTGAGCCACTCTGTAAATCTCATTCAACCTCCTGCCACTGTGACATGTCAGTGATTCTGAGCATTTGATTCTCGCAATTGGATTTTTTTTTCTTCTGATTCACTGTATGTTTATGGAAGTTGAAGGCATAACTTTGCCAAGTAGCAGTAGCAGTTGGGCTCCATGGAGCTCTCTCCATATCCACTGGGGAGAAAGCACCCAGTTTGGATAATAATTAAAAGAAAAAAAATTGGCCATGTTCTTCTAAGAACCTCAGACTCAGGGAGGACCCAAACTTGAGCTCAAAAAAGGCAAAAACTTGTTTCTCTTAGCTACATTTAAGGATCTGGTTTATCTTCCTATCACAAGTATTGTCCAACAGGTTGCTGCTGTGTTTCAATACACACTGGTAAAGTGCCTTTTGTTTTTTTTTTTTGCTGCCTGATATTAGTCTACATCAAGCATGTCAAACTCGTGGCTCATGGGCTGCATGCAGACCACAATGAATATTCTTGCAGCCCAGCCAATATAACAGTATGTAAGAAACATTTTAATAAAAATTTCTTGACTTAATTTTAACAATATCCTGTTATATATAATTATTAATAATGAACTACATTTGCTAACAACTGATTACTACTAGTATAATGTTGCATTCATTTCCCTTAAGTGCCTCATGCGCAGGCACACCATTTCTCTCCACTGATACTAGCAGCGAATATTTTAGCAGCTGATTGCCACATCATTAGCCTTGAACTGATTTGTTTGGTGTGCGCAACAGGACATATTTCACTTTCGGAGAACAAAAAAAATAGGTTTATTTGCATTACGCTTATTAATTAGTGCAGTTATTCAGTGTTTGGTAAGTTACTGTTCAAGAAAAAATACTAATTTTTATTAAAATGTTTTATTATTTTATATTAACGATTACTCATTTATTTCAGCCCTTTGTATTCAGCATGTCTCTCTCAAAATAAACTTACATTTCTATGAAAATTGAAGCTTTTGTTTTTTTGTGTGGCCTACATAAGCTTAAACGTTGTTTATTTGGCCCGTGTTAGCCTTTGAGTTTGACATGCTTGTTCTACATGATGCCATCAGACAAAGCATGTTCATTTGTTCTGTCAGCGGTCTTAACACCATCGAAGTGATCTATTCTTTTTTTATCATTCATTCAAGAAACATTTGGGTGTTCCTTCCAGACCACTCTCTGTATTAGACTTGTATGAAAATTTTAGTTGGTTCATAATCCTAGGTAAGCACTCTAATAAAATATGGCAGTGGAAATGAATCAGATTGTAAAATTGTGAATTTGCAATTTTGAAAAAGTGGAGTCCATTCAAGAAGCAGCAGATAGTTCAATGTTGGTGAATTATAGGATCAAGTAGACAGAGATAAGTTTGCTAAGTTCCATGCCATATCCTGGAGATCTGCTGTGCCCTGCAAAGCAAACTCATGAACGGCCCACCTGTCTCTTCTCAGCCTTCATGATTTCACCTGCAACTGAAGGATGAGTTTCGGGAACACTGACGTCTTTCCATCTCAGAAGTATCTGCTTCTCTCTTCTATGCCTGAGATCTTTCTCTACTAGCAGGGAAGATGACTCCCTTTCAAGCACTACAAGTTGGAAAGGAGTGCTGCTATGCCTCGGAGCACTCTCAACAAAAGCGGTGATAGTCAATTGGTAAATGCCCAGGCCCAACACAATGATAAAGTGTGTTAGACACACACACACACACACACACACACACACACACACACACACACACACACACACACACACACACACACACACAGGGTCTGCAGTGGAATTGAGCCCCAGTTACCCACAGATGTAACCTACTTGTTAACACATCCTTTATAGACTTTTCTCCCTTCCCTGTCTCACTTTTCCATTTGTGCTTCCTGGGATCACCTCCAAAGAACCAACCTTCATTTACATACTTCAAACTAAGACAATATGATAAAGTGTGGGCTTGATCCTCTAGGTCAGTGGTTCTCAACCTTTCTAATGCCACAACCCTTTAATACAGTTCCTCATGTTGTGGTGACCCCCAACCATAAAATTATTTTCGTTGCTACTTCATAACTGTAATTTTGCTACTGTTATGAATCGTAATGTAAATAATCTGTGTTTTCCCATGGTCTTAGGCTCTACAGCAGTGGTTCTCAACCTGTGGGTTGCGACCCATAGGTTGAGAACCGCTATCAGGGTTGCCTAAGACCATGTAAATATCTGTGTTTTCCAATGGTCTTAGGCTCTACAGCAGTGGTTCTCAATCTGTGGGTTAATTTGCATACTCCTGATTGGCTGATGGACATCGTGAAGGTAGTCAATTTGCATTTTTCTCTTTTATTAGTGTAGATAGTACATATTTGAAAAATATGTCTCACTAGAAATAAAAAATGCAAAATAAGATTCATATAAGGACAACACACAATGTAGGAGAGAGTAGACATTGTTCATAAAGCTAGAAGAGTATGAATTAGTATTATGAGTAAGCATGTAAATTTGTTAATCCTAGCTAATAAAGAGGGGATATGCTAATTGACCATCACTCCCTCACAAAGATGGCTGCACCCACAGCTGAGGCCAAGTTCCCATAAGGAGCCTTAACGAGCAATCAGCAGGGTCCTGAGGCCATGTCCTCCCCTGCCCCCTGTGGGGCTTGACAGGGGACCTCAGGCCACACACCCCCACCCCAGCACTGGGCCAGGGGATCTGAGGTTGCCCCCCCCCCCCCCCCCCCCCGCCTGGCTGGGCTTGACAGGGGACCTCAGGCCGTGCTCCCCATCCAGCGGTGCTGGACGGGAGACCTCAAGGTGCATCCCCAGTGCTGGGTCGGGGTAACTCAGGCTGCACCCCTGCTCAGTGGGGCTTGACAGGGGACCTGAGGCTGCAACCCCCTCCCGTGCTGGGCCAGGGGACCTCAGGCCATGTCCCCCACCCAGCATGGCTTGACCGGGGATCTCAGGCTGTGTCCCCCACCTGGCAGGGCTTGACAGAGGACCTCAAGGCACGCCCCCCATCCTGGTCTGGGCTGGGGGACCTCAGGTCACACCCCCCATCCTGGCGCTGGGCCAGGGGACCTGAGGTTATGCCCCTGCCTGGCAGGGCTTGACAAAGGTGGGACTGGCCAGGTATAGATCTAGCCCAATGCGAGGGGGCCAGCCGGGTCTGGGTCTCATGCAATTTTGAGGTGCATGTGGGTGGGCGGTGACTTGACTCTGGGTCCCGTGGTGAGTTCCATACTCTGACAGGAGGAAGGTTTTCATATACATTTTACTAATTTTCTTTCATCTCTGACACTTCTATTATAAAGGGCAAATAGCAATATTAAATTATTTCCTCTAATTAATACCCTTTTAATGTGCAAGAATTTCATGCACCAGGTCAGTAGTGTGTGTGTGTGTGTGTGTGTGTGCGCGCGCGCGCGCGTGTGTGTGTGTATATATATACATATATATATATATATGTATATATATACACACACACACACACGTCTAAACCTTGACTTTACATTCAAATCACCTGGGCAACTCTTAAAAGCAAGAGAAACTTGGGCTGCATCCTAAATCAATAAAATCAGAATCTTTAATGGTGGACTCCAGGTGCCAATATTATTTATTTATTTATTATTATTATTATTTTAAATACATCTTTATTCAGATTATTACAATTGTTTCTCCTTCCCCCCCCCCCCCCCATAGCTCCCCTCCTCCTGGTTCCCACCTGAACTTCTGCCCTTACCTCCCCACCACTGTCCTCATCCCTAGATGTACGATTTTTGTCCAGTCTCTTCCTGCACCCCCCATACCTCTTTCCCCCTGAGAATTATCAGTCCACTCCCTTTCTATGCCCCTGATTCTATTATATTCACCAGATTATTCTGTTCCTCAGGTTTTTAATTCACTTGATTTTTAGGTTCACTTGTTGATAGATATGTATTTGTTGTTCATAATTTTTATCTTTACTTTTTTCTTCTTCCTTTTCTTAAAGAATACCTTTCAGCATTTCATATAATACTGGTTTGGTGATGATGGACTCCTTTAGCTTTTTCATATCTGTGAAGCTCCTTATCTGCCCCTCAATTCTGATTGATAGCTTTGCTGGGTAGAGTAATCTTGGTTGTAGGTTCTTGCTATTCATCACTTTGAATATTTCTTGCCACTCCCATCTGGCCTGCATAGTTTCTGTTGAGAAATCAGCTGACAATCATATGGGTGCTCCCTTGTAGGTAATTAACTGTTTTTGTCTTGCTGCTTTTATTTATTTTTTTTTTATTTTTTTTTTATTTTATTTTTATTTTTTTAATTTTTTATTTTTTTTATTTTTTATTTTTTAAATAAATCTTTATTGTTCAGATTATTACAGGTGTTCCTCTATTTTTTCCCCCATAGCTCCCCTCCACCTGAATCCCCACCCCACCCCATGCCCTTACCCCCACCATTGTCTTCATCCATAGGAGTAAGATTTTTGTCCAATCTCTTTCCGCACCCCTCACACCTGCTTCCCCTGAGAATCGTCAGTTCACTCCCTTGCTATGTCCCTGATTCTATTATATTCACCAGTCCATTCTGTTCTTCAGATTTTTTATTCACTTGATTTTTAGATTCATTTGTTGGTAGGTATGTATTTGATGTCATTTTGTTGTTCATAATTTTTATCTTTACCTTTTTCTTCTTCTTCCTCTCCTTAAAGAATACCCTTCAGCATTTCATGTAATCCTGGTTTGGTGGTGATGAACTCCTTTAGCTTTTTCTTGTCTGTGAAGCTCTTTATCTGACCTTCAACTCTGAATGATAGCTTTGCTGGGTAGAGTAATCTTGGCTGTAGGTTCTTGCTGTTCATCACTTTGAATATTTCTTGCCACTCCCTTCTGGCCTGCATAGTTTCTGTTGAGAAATCAGCTGACAGTCGTATGGGTACTCCCTTGTAGGTAATTAACTGTTTTTCTCTTGCTGCTTTTAATATTCTCTCTTTGTCTTTTGCCCTTGGCATTTTAATTATGATGTGTCTTGGTGTGGTCCTCTTTGGATTCCTCTTGTATGGGGTTCTGTGTGCTTCCTGGACTTGTACATCTATTTCTTTCACCAGGCAGGGAAAGTTTTCTGTCATTATTTCTTCTAATAGGTTTTCAATATTTTGCTCTCTCCCTTCTTCTGGCACCCCAAAAATTCGGATGTTGGTTCGCTTAAAGTTGTCCCAGAGGCTCCTTACACTATCTTCATATTTTTGGATTCTTTTTTCTTTTTGTTTTTCTGGTTGGATGTTTTTTGTTTCCACATATTTCAGATCTTTGGTTTGATTCTTGGGGTACGTTGATCTACAGTTGAGTTTCTGTATATTCTTTATTTCAGACAGTGTATGCTTCATTTCTGACTGATCCTTTTCCATTTTTTTGGCATTCTCATTAAGCTCCTTGAAGGTCTCATCAAGTTTCTCAGCGGTTTTAAGAAGATTCTTGAGTAACCTTATAAATGTGGTTCTGAACTCTATGTCATCCAGTAGTTTGCTTTCCTCTGTTTCTTTCATTCGTGACATGTTTCTTTGTCTCCTCATTTTGGCTGCTTCCCTGTGTTGTTGGAGTAGCTTTGTGTGGTAGGTGACCTATAGGGGGCAGTAGCTCAGCCTCCCCAATCACCTGATGTGGACACTCTTGGTACACCCCTTTGTGGGCTGAGTGTAAAGACTTGGTGCAGTTAAAGCCTTAATTGCTGTTGGTATACTGGGAGGAATTGACCTCCAGGCCAATTAGCTGTGAGCACTCACTGTGTCTATAATGGAAGAACTGCTGCACTGAAGACACACTTATGGGGCAGGACTTGTTTCAGAGGGGCTTTGGTGCTCACTGAGTCTGCCTTTGAATGTGTCACTTATGGATGTGAGGAGTTGAAATCTGGTGTCTCACTCTGACCACTAGGTACACTGGCTTCTGGATCTCCAATGGGGTGCAGGTCAGCTACTGTCTGAGGCCATCCAGCAGGAGCTACAGTGAGAGCTACAGTTTTCTCCTCTTTGCTTGGGGTTTGGAGGTTTTGGAGCTGTCTGACCCAGGCTGCAAGTTTGCTAGGTTAAGCTGCGATAGGGCGGGGCTTTCTTCTGCTAACGCTGCTGCTTGGAGCTTGGGTGGGTTTGTAGGTTGTGCAGGGCGGGGCCTCAGGGCGTCACTAGGTTAGGGCGTGGCAAACAGCAATGGCTGCTAGTTAGCCGGCTCTGTGTCCCCAAGGGCGTCCCGGAGTCCCGTGCCCCAGTGCTGTAAACAATTATTCCTGCGCGCAGCTCTGCAAGTAAGCCCCCCTCACTGGCAGACAGTCCAGCTTCTCCCCGTAGGAGTTTGGGTCCCCCGCGTCTCCCCAGAAACTGGATTTCAGAGTAATCGGGGGCTTGTCTCTCTTTGGGTTGAAAAAAGCAACGCCCGCCGCCAGCCCAGATCACGTGCCTCCGTACCTCAGCTTTTCAGCGCTCGTGCACGTCTCGATGCTCTTTTCTCTTTCCTTCTAGTTGTAGAACTTCCACTCAGCCAGCTTTCCCGTGGTTCTGGGTGATAGACGTTTTGTCTTTTAGTTGAATTTTTGAAATTGTTGCGCGAGGCAGCAGTTTAGGTGTTTACCTACGCCGCCATCTTGGATTCTCCCTGTCTTGCTGCTTTTAATATTCTCTCTTTGTCTTTTGCTCTTGGCATTTTAATTAGGATGTATCTTGGTGTGGTCCTCTTTGGATTCCTTTTGTTTGGGGTTCTGTGCTCTTCCTGGACTTGTAAGTCTATTTCTTTCACCAGGTGGGGGAAGTTTTCAGTCATTATTTCTTCAAATAGGTTTTCAGTATCTTGCTCTCTCTCTTCTTCTGGCACCCCCATAATTCTGATGTTGGTATGCTTGAAGTTGTCCCAGAGGCTTCTTACACTATCTCCCACTTTTTGGATTCTTTTTTCTTTTTGCTTTTTCGGTTGAGGGTTTTTTGCTTCTTTGTATTTCAAATCTTTGACTTGATTCTTGCATTCCTCTAGTCTGTTGTTGGGTCTCTGTATAATATTTTTTATTTCAGTCAGTGTATGTTTAATTTCTAGTTGTTCCTTTTTCGTATCTTCAAGGGTCTCGTTATATTTATCAGCCTTTTCTAGGATATTCTTGAAAAACCTTATAACTGTGGTTTTGAATTCTATATCCAGTTGTTTTCCTCCATTTCTTTCGTTTATGATCTATTTCTTTGTCACCACATTTTAACTGATTCCCTGAGTTGGTAGGGTAGCTTTGTGTGCTAGGTTTCCTATATGGCCCAGTGGGTCAGCCTCCCAGTTACCTGAGGTGGACACTCTTGGTGTACCCCTTTGTGGACTGTGTGTACAGCCTTGTTGTAGTTAAGTCTTGATTGTTGTTGGTATCACTGGGAGGAATTGACCTCCAGGCCACTTGGCTGTGAGGATCAGCTGTGTCTATGCTGGGAGAAGTTTGGTGCTGGAGATAGCCTTATAGGATTAGACTTGCCAAATTGCAAAAGCCTCTGTGTTCAGCTTGGATGGGGTGGAGTCTCAGGGCGGAGCAGACAATCTTGGCTTCCTGTCAGCCCTGCCCTTCGCACGCGTGCCTCCAGACCTCTGCCTTCCCCCGTTCCTGAGCCTCCACCCAAGAGTCCAGATTCCCCCCATAAGAGCATGGGTCCCCAGGGGCTTGCCTGGAACTGGGGTTCAGTGCAATCAGGAGCTTCTGACTCCCTTCTGCTAGGGAAAGCCTGTGGCAACCTCTGCAGTCTTTGTGCCCACTTTGCACGCACTTCCAGACCCCTCCCTGCCAGGGCTTCTCCGGCTCTCCCTGGGGTCTCCAAGTCTCCCAGTGCCTTTCTCTCTACCTGACAGTTCAGACTCCCCCTGTATGAGCCTGGGTCCACAGGGTTTCACCCGGAACTGGGTTCAGTGCAGTCGGAACTGGGGTTCAGTGCAGTCAGGGGCTTCCTTCCCCCTCCCGCCAGAGAAAGTCAGCCAGACTCTCAGCCGCCCTTCCTCTCTGCGCGCACAAAGACCCTTTGCCATACCTCAACCCTTTGCTGTTCCTCCAATTCTCCGTGAGCTTTTCTCTTTCCTTCTAGTTGTAGAATTTCCACTCAGCCAGCTTTCCTGTGGTTCTGGATGGTCTCCGTTCTGTCTTTTAGTTGTATTTTTGAAATTGTTGTGTGAGGCAGCGGTTTAGGTGCTTACCTATGCCGCCATCTTGGTTTCTCTCTTAAAAGTCACTTTCGGTGCCAATATTTTTTAAAAGCTCTCCAAATAATTCCAATGTGCAGTCAGGATTGAGAAACATTAATTTATCTATAACCTAAAAATATATTGACTCATTGCTTCTAAATTTCTGTTATTAAAAACCATCTACAATAAAACTAGATTGTACACAGAGGCTTTTGTATAAGAATGTTCAGTAATGTTATAATAGTGCAAATGAGAAATGACCTAATTGCCCAATAAAGAAATATTGTAGAATGCTATACATAAATTAAAATTTTAGTAGAATACTATCACATGGGAAAATGTTCATTATTCACAGCAAATACAACATTTTATGTAGAACATGATTCTAAATTTGTGAACTGTATGTTCTATGTATTAATAGAAACAATATTAATGATATACATAAAATATTTAATGCAACTTATCTTTTGATACACTGAAGATAATTTGATAATAATACAATATTATAAATATTATGTACAGAACATAGATAAATCTAAAATACTGTACAGCATGTACAACTTATGATAAAGAAGGAGGGAGAAGGAATGGAAAAAAATAGCTAGTTTCTCCTGGGCTAGTGGTCGGCAAACTCATTAGTCAACAGAGCCAAATATCAACAGTACAACAACTGAAATTTCTTTTGAGAGCCAAATTTTTTAAACTTAAACTTCTTCTAACGCCACTTCTTCTAAATAGACTCGTCCAGGCCATGGTATTTTGTGGAAGAGCCCCACTCAAGGGGCCAAAGAGCTGCATGTGGCTCGCGAGCCACAGTTTGCCGACCACAGTCCTGGGGTATTAAAAGACTTCTATTGTAGCAGCAGCTTTAACCCTTTAACTCTTTGAAACTCTCTTAGCAGCTCTTTTCTCCTATCTGTCTAGCCAAAGTAGTCCTTCTGTTCCTCACCTCTGGACTCGGTCCTGATAAATGTCTTCTTTTAATTACCCTAAAAAATGAGAGCTAGGTTGCTTAGCAAGCCATTCTAAATGGCCTCAGGTGTTGATTGGTTTAGGGAAGTGGGGAAAGAAGAATTCATTTCTGGTTGTCCAAGATGAAATCTTTAATATACTTCCTAAAGAGAAGTGTGCTTACACATGATGGATAGCTTATAGGTGTTATTCCAAATAGATTTCTGTACATTGTGGTTCAAATAGGCTTGTAGTATCTGCATTGGGAACTCAATCATCATTTATAATGTTTATTTAATGAAGATATACCTTTGCAAATAACACACTGTAGTTTATAGTCTGAAATTGAGAATTGTTTTTAACCTATTTATATTTTTGACAAAGTTTTATGAATCAGAATTACTGCAGTTAATAGTAATCTGATATCTTATCTTTATTAATGTGCTTATTTATGAGAGTTAGAGAACCTTTCTATGGCTGCATTTTAGTCTCCCCCACCTCCCACCCCCGCCTCTTTTTTTTTCCTTCACCAAGACAGGAAGTCATATCAGTTCAGTCCTTATTACTTTCTGCTATCATATGACTACAGGGCAATATTTGTTGTGTACTGCCACTGTGACACCATCATGTTTCTGGGTTGTACTGTTCCCATTATCTGATTATAATTTTTATTGATTGATTGATTTTTTGAGAGAGAGGAAAAGAAAGAGATAGAGGAACATCAATTTGCTTGCTTCACTTATTTATGCATTCATTGGTTGCTTCTTGTATGTGCCCTGAGATCAAATATCCAACATTGATATATCAGGACAATGCTCTAACCAAATGAGTTACCCAGTGTCCAGCCAGGGCTCTCATTGTGATTTTGATTGGGATTTATATAGTTACTAGTGGCGCAGTGCACAGATTTGTGCACATTGAAAAGAAATCAGGAGCCCAAGCCCACATGCCTGAGGAGTTTCCACATCTTTGTGTGCTGCTGGGAAGTTGCGTGGGGAGTCTGTCTTCCTCCTCATAGCTTCCTGAAAAAAATATTTCCAAATGTCCCTTCTGTGGCCAGGGTCACGCCTTGCCATCCAGGAGGTCACCAGTGGACGCCTTAGGCTGTGCTGGACACTTTCCACTGCTCAGAGCCAAATAAGAGATGTTCCGAGGTGAACAATACAAAGTTGGGGATCTTGGAGGGTGAGGGTGCTCTCTCATCCACGCCCATGCCCACACCCTTCAGATCCATCTCTCTGACTTTTACAGTGATTGTCAGTCACCACCTTGTGGCCACTTTCATATTGCTGCCTCTGTAGCTCCGGGGCAATCAGTAAGGGATGAGATTTGATCTCAATGGCCAAGGCAGAGTTCCATGAGCCCTGTGGCAATATCAGGCTCATCCTGTTCACTCTGAGTGTCCACACTTCATCCATGTCCCAGAGATTGTACCTGTAGGCTTATGGGGTATGTGCCTCACGGCAACTTCTGATTGAGCTGTGGGTATTATCGGGGCTGGGTACCAGCATCGCCGGAGGTCTGTCTGTGGAAGCGCAGTCCTTGGGACCACCTGCCTGCAGGAGCCTCCGGGGACCCATGGGGAACATGGGAGGCTGGATGCTAGCCAGGCCCAGGAAGGGCCGCGGACATGCGTGGGAGACCCACTCCTTGGATTGGGATTTCTCACTTTTTCCAGGACTCTCACCAGAGGTGGGGACTGGTCCAGCTTGGAAGTGGCAGCTGTGGGTGGTAGGAAGGAGAGAGAGGCCAATCGAGGTCTTGGTTAAGGCGCATTCTTAGTATTTCAGTTCTGCATCCGAAGGAACATGGCAATAGCTAAGGGGTGGAACATGGCCCTCGTACCCAAGGGGGAGTTACAGGGGCCAGTGTTGGTATCAAGGTTGACCTAGTCATGCATGAACATTCCACGCTGCATTTGTTTGTAGTACATTGTACCTGCAGGGTATAAGGGGTGATTTTTCCACATGACTCCTGACCCAAGTGTGGGGCTGCCTGAACAGAACAGATCAGGCCAGCAACTGCTGGTGCCTCTCTACCCACTGGAGCTTACCAGTGCTCTGCAGGGATCCAGGAGCGGGTATTCAGTGCCAGGATGCCGACCTTTCCAGGAGATGGGCCCGGGCCAGGTGGTAGGTGGAAGTTGCGAAGAGCTTGCCTGTGGACACGCATGGGTGTCGATCATTGGGCTGGACTTAACCAGCACTCACTCTTGAGATAGGGGCCAGGCCAGGCAGTATGTGCATGAAGCGCCTCTGTGAGTTTTTCCCAAGCCCGCATCCAGAGACACAGAGGGCAATAGGTAAGGGATACGGTGCAGCCGGAGGGTCTGAAGGGAGAGTTCCAGGGGCCGGCAGCAGCTGATCTGTGCTTATTCCGCCTACACTCCAACCACCCGGGGATTGGGACTGCAGTCTGTTTGCTGGAGATTGCACCTACCAAAGGTTGGAGAGGCTCGTATGCTGCAGCTGCGCTCGCCAGCCATGAGCCCGGCTTCTGCCTGAACAGCGTTCCTGCATTGAGCATCTGCCCCCTGGTGGTCAGTGCACATCATAGTGATTGGTCATTCTGGTCATTCTGCCATAACGGTTGCCATACACACACACACACACACACACACACACACACACACACACACACACATACACATACACACACGCACACACACACACACACACACACACACTCACTAGTGGCCCAGTGAATGAAATTTGTGCATGGGGGGGTTCCCTCAGCCAAGCCTGCACCCTCTCCAATCGGGGACCCCCTGGGGGATGTCTGATGGTCAGACATCCCTCTCTCAATCTGGGACTGCTGGCTCCTAACCACTCACCTGCCTGCCTGCCTGATTGCCCCTAACTGCCTCTGCCTCTCTGCCTCATCACCCCCAATTGTCCTCCCCTGCTGGCCTGATCTTGCCCCAACTTCCCTACCATGCTGGCCTGATTGCCCCAATGGCCTCTTCCCAGTCCCCCACCACCATGGGTTTGTCTGGAAGGAAGTAGAACATCCGGAAAATGGCCAGTCAACCCTGTCTAATTAGCATATTACCATTTTAGTAGTATAGATAGATTATATAGGATAGGATTGCTTAAATGGGAAGGGAGAAGCCTTTTTCATCAGGAGGAGTTGATCTTGGCAGACAAAAATACATAATCCCTATATCTGGACTAATGGCCAGCCAAACCGGTCATTAAAAAATTGAACCGCTTTCTTACACCTTACACCAAACAACTGTTGCCCTTAAAACCCTTCCTCAGCACCCACCTTACATTCTGCCTTTGCAGTTCACCCAGATTAGGTTCTGATTGGTCCGTTTCTATGCCAGTCAGCATCAAAAGCTCTGCCTCCTAGGCAGCCATTGGCTCCTCACACTTCACCCAGATTTGGTTCTGATTGGTCAGTTTCTATGCCAGTCAGCATCCAAAAGCTCTGCCTCCTAGGCAGCCATTGGCTCCTCGCACTTCACCCGAATTTGGCTCTGATTGTTTAGTTTGTATGCCAGTCAGCATCTCCGGGCCTATCAACATCCTGTTCAGAAAGGCGGGGCTGATCAGCAGCCCTATCCGAGACCTAAGAGAAAGAGAGGTGCTGCTATTGTCCAGGCCCCTAGAGAAAGAGAGAGGCAAGGGATGATCAACAGCTGCCATGGAGGCTGCGAATTAGACCCTGCTTCTCTCTGAAGGCCTCTCTTTGGGCCTGATCTGCTGCCCCCTTGGCAGTCAGTGCTTGGTCATGGCATCTGCAGTGGCGGGCAGTCAGTGCTGGGTCTCCATGACAACCCAGCACTGACTTCTGGTCAGTTGAGCCTTTGGTCGTTTTGGATGTTACGGTCCTGGGTTTTTATATATTAGGATTAGTGATGTTGAGCACCTTTTCATGTTCATGTTGGCAATTTGTATGTCATCCTTGGAAAAATGTCTGTCTGATGTCTGTTGTCCATTTTGAATCATATTATCTGTGTATTTTTGCTATGCAAAATATAAAGAGTTGTATGCATTCTTTATATTTTTTAATATTAATCATATCAGATTTATGATTTGAAAACATTTTCTTCCCTATTTTAGGTTGTGTTTTCATTTTGTTGATTGCTTCTTTTGTTGTGCAGACACTTTTTAGTTTGATGTAGTCCTACATATTAACTTTGCATTTTGTTGCATGTGCTTTGGGTGTCATATCAAAAAGATCATTGTGAAGATTTTTCTCTTTGTTTTCTTCTAGAGCTTTCCAGTTTCCAGACTTATCTGTAAGTCTTTAATTATTTTGAGTTAAAAAATTTTTAAATTTAAAGTTATCAAGATTGCATTATAAAATTTACAAAAACCTCCATTAATAAAAAAAAAAGGGGGGGATAGTAGGGCAATATCATGTAAGGAAAAATATCCTATAAGTAAATTACATCTAGAAAATTTTTACTTTACCAAATTAAGTTTCATTTGTAATGCTAACAGCAAGACAGCCATTAAAAACACACATGGTGTCTAAATAAGACAAAGGAAAATTGTTTGAACAAAAATAAAAAGGATCCCAAATCAACTATATAGAAAAGATTCCTTTGTTAACTTGTGGTTGAGAATATATTTGTATATTTTCAGAAAACAACTCCAAGACCAGGTGGATTCCTGCAACAGAGAGGAATTGACAGGTGTGCTCCAACCACAAAGACAAGAGGAAAAAACAGTCCAGAGATGGAAGATGCTGACAACGCCTTGCCACGCGAGCAGTCAGCAGCTGTGCACCACTGCAGGTTACCTAGGACCAAACCACAGAGGGTCGGACCTGCATTGCCACCATGTGCCCACCATGCAGATATCATTGCTGACATGTACACATAAGGAACTATTAGACATTGAAACGGGGACTCAGAACAGTTGGACATTGAAATTGGGACTCAAACATTTTTTTTTGTTTTGTTTTGTTTTGTTATTATATGTTTATTTCTAGTCTGCAAAGGCAAAACTTTTTAAAGGAAAGAAATGGTGGGAAAAAGATACAGAGGCAAAGAAGCATTGAACAGACTATCAAACTACATTGGGAAGACAGGGGAGGTTGGGTGAGGGGGGCTGTAAGAGACCAACTGAAGGACTTGTACGCATGCATATAAGCACAACCAATGGATACAAGACACTGGGGCGGGGGGGGGGGGAGGGCGGGCAGGTGAAGGCATGTACTGGGGGGTAGGGGAGGTTGGAGGGAGATCATTGGGGGGGGGAAGGAGACATATGTACTACTATTTGTAATACTTAAAACAATAAAAAAATAATTTTGATTTAGTTTTTGTGAATGGTATAAGATAGTGGTTGTTTCTTTCTCCTACATGTTATTCCAGTTTTTCTAATACATTTATTGAAGAAATTTTCCTTTTCCCATTGAGTTGTCTGGGTCTCTTGTCAAATATTAGTTGACTGTATAAATGAGGGTTTATTTCTGGGTTCTCAATTATGATCCATTGAGCTATGTATCTCGCATACTGTTTTGATTACTATAGCGTTGTAGTAAATTTTGAAATCAGAAAGTTCAATGTCTCCAGCTTTGTCCTCAGAATTGTTTTGATTATTTGAGTTCTTGTTTTGTTTCCATAAAAATTTTAGGATTGTTTTTGTATTTCTTTGGAAAATTTAGTTAGAATTTTGATAGAAATTGCACCTAACTATAGATTGCTTTGTCTAGTATGGAAATTTTTATAATATTAATTTTTCTAATTCATGAATACAGGCTATCTTTCCATGTGTTTGTTTAACCTTTAATCTTTTATCAAGGCCTTTTCATTTTCATTGTATTAATTTGTATCTCATTGATTAACTTTATTTCTAAGTAACTTATTTTTATTGCTATCAAAGGAGATTTTTAAATTTTAATTTTGGATATTTTGTTATTAGTGTATAGAAATTAAACTGATTTCTTTTAAAAATATGTATATTTTATTGATTTTTTACAGAGAGGAAGGGGGAGGGATAGAGAGTTAGAAACATCAAAGAGAGAGAAACATTGATCAGCTGCTTCCTGCACAACCCCTACTGGGGATGTGCCCACAACCAAGGTACATGCCCTTGACCGGAATTGAACCTGGGACCCTTTAGTCTGCAGGCAGATGCTCTATCCACTGAGCCAAACTGGCTAGGGCCGTGGTCGGCAAACTGCGGCTCGCAAGCCACATGCGGCTCTTTGGCCCCTTGAGTGTGGCTCTTCCACAAAATACCATGGCCTGGGCAAGTCTATTTTGAAGAAGTGGTGTTAGAAGAAGTTTAAGTTTAAAAAATTTGGCTCTCAAAAGAAATTTCAGTCATTGTACTGTTGATATTTGGCTCTGTTGACTAATGAGTTTGCCAACCACTGGGTTAGGGCTAAACTGATTTCTGTATGTTGATTTTTTCTTCTTTAATTAAACATAATTTATTTATTAATTTTAACAATTTTGTTGGATTCTTTTGGGTTTTCTACATATAAGAGCATGTCATTTGCAATCAAACACAATTTTACTTCTCCTTTCAGATTTTGGAGCCTTTTATTTTGTTGCCTGTTTGTTTTGGCTAGGGCTTGCAGTAGGAGTGGTGAGAGTGGACAACCTTGTCTTGTATCTAATCTTAGAGGAAATGCTTTCAATGTTTCACTGTTGAGTATGATGTTAGCGCTGGACTTGTCGTGTGTAGCCTTTATTATGCTCTGATACGTTTGTTCTATTCTGCTATGTTGAATATTTTATCATAAAAGGATGTGTTTTCAAATGCTCTTTCTGTATCTGTTTAGGTAATCAGGTCACTTTATTTTTCATTTTATTAATGTAGTGTATTACAATTATTACTTGCATATGTTCAACCATTCTGTATTATACATATAAATCCCACGTGATCATGGTGTATGAGCCTTTTAAAGTGTTGTCAAATTTGGTTTGTTAATAACTTGCTTAGAAAGTTTTCAACTAATTCATCAGGGATATTTGATTCTTCTCTTTGCAGTCTAGCTAAATGTCAATTTTGTTTATTTTTTCTAAACTAACTTTTAGTTTAGTGTGTTGTCTTTGCATTTGAAGTAGAAGTCACCTCCTCCAGACTTTACTATCTGCCTTTAGGAGAGAGATACCTTCTGTCATCCTTAGTAGATGTTCTGATATTTCAGAACTTCTGTTGGGTACACCTGCTCCATGCTTCTTACGGTAGAATTCTTAAGCTTGTATGCCTATTGTGGATCCTGCAAAACACATGTCACGTGCTGATAGTCTCTGTATTTTCTCAAATATGGTGCTAGAGCTCAAGTATGTGGTTCTCTGTCCCACATTTTTCTGGCTTTTTGCACACACTCTCGAGCTATCTGCCAAAGCCTGATCTCCCTGCTGCCATTAGGAGCACACAGGGAACCAAAAGGTGGGTGTGGGAAATGTGGGTGAGGCATGTAGAGTGCTGGAAGTGCCCATGACTAGTTGGGGGCATCCATAGTAAGGGATTCCCTGTGGCTCATTTGTGGGTTTCTTGATGGGGTACAGTATATAGTTAGTAGGATTTATGTTCCTTTAATATCCTCCCAAAGATCGTATCTGGTGTTTTTCCCAGGGCTCAGTTTGCTCATAATTTAGTATTCTGAATGGTGGAAAAGAGAAGCGAGTGCATTTGACATTGCCCTGCAGAGCTGAGGAAGCCAGATGCTCATTCACATGCTCTCCTTTTTCCCCACAGGAGAAATTATGGGCTGAGGACAAATCTCTCTTGGTTCTAAAGTGTGCTACTTCAGACAAAGAATGATGCAGGTAAAGTCAAACTGCTCCTCTTACTGCAATGTGTCCAAGGCATATATTTTTTTGCTCCAGTGGTATGCTGGAAACATGAACATCCATAAAGGCTCTCTTCTTCATGAGTGATTGTTTAAGTCAGTGTTCTATAGAAGCATATGGGACTACAGCTGAGGGGCTGGAGTGGTTCACTGTCTGTAGCCAGGATTGGGGTATGTCTGCCTATTATATGGATCAACGCCAGAATTTTGTTGTTGGGTGGGATATAAAATGAGGAATGTCTTCTGCTATCCTGATGCTGATGTCACTCACTCCCAACTGCCCTTCCCTTTAGTAAAAGTTGTTTTCACTTTTACTAAGTTCAAAATATTTTAAAATTTCTCTTAAGATTTATTCTCGGACTCATTTGTTATGTAGAAGTGTTGTTTAATATCTGCATATTTTAAGGTTCTCCAGTTATCTTTCTGTTATTGATTTCTAGATTAATTCCATTGTGGTCTGAGTGCTTGATATTGTTTATTATTTCTAATCTTTTAATTTTGTTAAGGTGTGTTTTATGCTCTAGGATTGGTCTATCTTAATGGGTATTGCATGGGGGCCTATGAAAAATATATTTTCATCCGGCCAGTGTGGTTGGATGAGTGTCGATCTATGAACCAGAAGGTCTGGTTTGATTCCTGGTCAGGGCATATATCCAGGTTGTGGGCCCGATTCCCAGTGTGGGGCATGCAGGAGGCAGCCAATCAATGATTTCTCTCATCATTGATGTTTCTAGAGCTCTCTCCCTCTCCCTTCCTCTCTGAAATCAACAAAAATATACTTAAAAATAAGTTTTCTGTTGTTTTGGGATGAAGTAATTTAGAGATGTTAATTACATCCAGTTGGTTTATGGCACTGTTGAATTCAACAATATCCTTACTGATTTCTGCTAGCTGGATATGTCTGTTCTGAAAGGGTTGTTGAAGTCTGTAACTAGTAGTAGTCATTTACATTTCATTGCAGTTCTATCTGTTTTTGCCTCATGGAGTTTGATGCTCTATTATTAGGTGCATACATATTAAGAATTGTTATGCCTTCTGAGATAATTGACCCCTTTAATATTATGTAATGCCTTTATTTTACCCTTAATAATTTTCCTTACTTTGCTGTCTGCTCTGTAATACATACTGTTTTTTGTTTTTGTTTTTGTTTGTTTCTTTACGTGGTGATCAAGTTTGTTGGGAAGAAGAGCTTGGGAAAGGTTTGAATTGCATTTATTCTTGAGCCCTATTTGTTCATTTCACTCAATATACATTAAAACAAAGGTCTTGAAGCTGATGGTCCTGAGAAATATTTTTAAACTAGTTTTCTGTTTGAATAAACACGGTTACTAAGTGTTAATAAAATGAAAAATAGACAATACCATGTGGCTCTGTAATTAGTCAAGATTTCTACTTTTCACCCCTCCCTTCTTTTGTTTTCATTCCCTTGTTAATTTTCTTTCTTTAAAAAAAATTAGCACCTAATAACTATAGCACAGAATGAAAATAGAAGACTACAATTTACCAAAAATATAAGTAATGAATGTGAATTATTCTAAAACAGAAGAAGACAGTAAGGTACCAAATATAGAACATAAAGATTCTGTGGAGCTTCTACTGGAGGGGAGAGGGGAGAGAAAAGGGGGATGCTCTGTGAATGCCATATTATGTTGAGAAATATCAGCCTTTTCAGCACAATAATCAATTTAGAACTTTTATATGCATCCACCATATCAAGTTCAGATACAATAAATTGATTTGATATATTTCTTTTTTATGCTCATTGTTTTCCTGAGGGTCTGTATGTAATTGCATTTTTGTTTCCTTGATGAAATAGTTACCTGGGACACTCATATAATATAACCTTATGTAATTTGGCAATCTTATATTCAGTGTGGTCTATAGTTCTGTGTGTGTGTGTGTGTGTGTGTGTGTGTGTGTGTGTGTGTATGTTAATGTATTGAGGTTTCCTTTGTATTTGTGTGACACTGAGGCTGATTTCTAAACACCAATTTTATTCTCTTGCTGTAGTAACTATGCAGTTTGGGAGTTGATCCCACCTCCAATGTTGGACCTTAATTAGTCTAAGCCAGTGTTCATTCCCAACTGCAAGTTAGAATCTGAGGAGTTGTTAAAAATTACAGATGTCTGAGTACCAATCAAAGCGATAAGGCCTGATTATTGGAATACTAGAGGCCCGGCGCACGAAATTTGTGTACTGGGGGTGGGGTGGGTCTCTCAGCCTGGCCTCTGCCCTCTCGCAGTCCAGGACCCCTCGCTCCTTACTGCCGCATGCTTGCTGCTCCCTACCGCTCGGCTCGCTGCTCTTTAGTGCTGCCGTGGAGGCTCCTGCCACCACCTCTGCACTCGCCAGCCATGAGCCCGGCTGCTGGCTGAGCAGCGCTCCCCCTGTGGGAGCACACTGACCACCAGGGGGCAGCTTCTGCATTGAGCGTCTGCTCCCTGGTGGTCATTTCATAGCAACCAGTCATTCCACTGTTCGGTCGATTTGCATATTAGGGTTTTATTATAAAGTATTTTTTAACAGCTTCACAGGTGAGTCTAAAGTACAGCCAGAGTTGAGAGCAATCACTTTTATGCAACTATTAGTATTAGCTACCTCTGGCTTAAGCTCTCAGGTCTAAGTCCTTAGTGATAGCATTTCCACCAAGACTGCTCAGGAATGTACACAGATCTAGTTAGTGCATGGGACCAGAAAGGAAGTTGCTATGCAGTTCTTGGTAAAAGTTCCTCACTTTAAAGAGAAAGCTATTGAAACATTTGGTCTTTAATGTATCTGATTTGTGCACATTGAAATGGAGGAAAACAACTGGATATAGAATTCAAAACCACAGTTATAAGGTTTTTCAAGAATATCCTAGAAAAGGCATTTGTTTGGTGTATGGACCAATATTTCTGCTTTCACCTTGCTGACAACACCTACAGAAACAGAGTGAAGAAAAATGCAGGGTCATGGAGTCATCACTGGATTTTCCAAATCCATATAATTCTGAAACTAGTCTTATAGCTGATGTTTCTATATATGAAATTAACCAATTGATGACACCCTTCCCATAAAATTTTGGGCATTCCTGGATTTCATATCTTCAGCTTAATAGTTTATCTCTGCCTGATGCAGTAATGAATTTTGTCTGTAAGCACTTTTCTTTAAACTTACCGTAGACTCCTTTTTAATTAATTACTGTGTGTATGACAGAGCAGTCATTTTATTATTGGACTATATTTTATCCAACTGTATATTAATCTTCCCACTGCATGCAACTTGCTTAAATACTGACACTTTTATATTTGGCCATGTCTTTGCATGTCTTCTAATAATATAAATTAACAAAGCAATTAATTTTGCTTGTTACTTTACTATTTTCTATGTGTTATTTCAGCCAATTAAAGTGCAGTAGGCAATGCTTTGTGCCATTTTTGCTTTTTGCCGTTATGAACCCCAAGTCAATTTCTAACTATAACATCAATGTACAGTTTTATAAAGTACTGCTTTAAACCATTAGATTTTTATCAAAGGTCTGTAACTCAGGTGCTGACATGGGCTGGGGAGAAGGCTCCATAAGTGAGCAAAGCTTGTTCAGTCTCTTGTTGAGTCTCCACATGGAGGAACCTAAGGGGGGCTACAGCTAATATGTTTTCACCTTCTATTGCCATGTGGAATTGTGTGGTCATTTTGTTCAAAGGTCTTCCATTTCTTTTTTCCATGCTGAAGCCAATTTTTTTAATGGGAACTTCTGATGTTTAAATGTCAGTTAAAACCAGCTAAACAATAAACAAACAAAAGCACACTGTGGGGGCCGAACAAAACACATCTGGCTTGCTGGCTAACAATATGTACCCTTTGGAATTGCTGGACAATTGCAACCATCAGCCTGAACCAGGCCTGGCAGTCTCCTCGCTGCCCTGCCCCCCCAACTCTTGCCTGGTGTAGACTGTCTCCTAAGATACCACCAGCAACCTGAGTTTACCTTTCTGTCTCATTTTTTCCTGGGAGTTACCAGGTATGAATAGTTATCCCAAAAATGTGTTTTTCTCATTTCTTAACCATGTGCATTCTACATTTTGTTTGCTGCTTATCAGCTTTATAGGCCACCCAGATTAGAGCAATAGGTTAATTTTCAGATTTAGTATTTCGTGTTACTTTGAAGTCTTTCTCCTAACCCTTTGTAATCATTTTTGAGGCTGCCTAGGGCTAGCTTGCTATTAATTATATTCTATTAAGAATTGATAGCTCTACCATTTCACTATTATAGATGTATAAATTAAATTATGGCATGTTTGTATGTATAGATTTCAGGCTAAATTTCAATGACAGTAATATAAAATACTGAAAAAATAATTGAATCTCCTAGTAGAGTTGATGACAGAGTCTTATTTTATCAAGAAAAAGTTTACTATGTTCCAACTTTCAGAGCAAAATACAAGGTATTTTTAGCTGAAACAAATGTGTTGTTCAAAATTGATGACAGCTTAAATTGTGAGTTCTTCTTTGTTGGCACCAGATGAGGGGATTGTTAGTACCACTGGTTCTTTTCTTCTGTGGCCTGCACCTTTAGTAGCGGGAATGAAAACAGTAACAATTACCTTCAGTAGATGTGTGCACCATTTTGGCAGGAGGTGGGCAATGAACTTGTCAGATATTCTGGAGGACAGAATCTCAAGGGTCTCTTCTGATGTTTTCCATAATTTTCTAGGACAGAACTGTTATTTTCCAGTCACTACCAGTTTCATACCCATTGTTTTTTTGGGGAAAATCTGCCAACGAAGTCTCAGATATAGCAATGTTTTACCAGGTGCTTTAATTTCTTTGGATAAAATGGCCAAGGACATTTATTATAACTCATTGTAAAGTAGTTTCAGTGACATCCTAGTTTTCTTTATTTAAAACATTAAATGGTTTTTTAAATAAAAATTAACACTCATATTATTAAAGAATTGAACAGGGTAAAAGAATTTTCAATGCGAATGAGTATCATTTCTAACCTAGAATCTGATCTCCCTCCCCAAAGCATTTTATTTTGCAAGAGCTTTTATACACACACACACACAAACAAACATATACACATATTTGGCTGTTAAATTTTTTTTCTGTGGTTTTTAAATTTTTAATAAAGATTCTAAACTGAAAATAAAGTGTAGCTATTTAGTTTCTGAAGGGATATGCTATAGTTTCTATGCTAGGTTACCAAAATGTAGAAGAACTAGTCTAGCAACTATCAGTTGTTACCCCCCACCTTCAGGGTGTATAAAAGGAGTCAGATTTTTCATAGGTAATAAAGTCTGTATGATAAAGTGTGGAGAGAGTTGGGTCTTGTGTAATGGTCTTTTCCCTGTTTTCTACCCTACAGTAGGGTAAAGGACTCTGTTCTCTTCAGGCCAAGCCATGTGTATCTCTAGCCAACCTCTCACAGCTATTAGGGAGTCTGCAGAAAGGGAGATCAGCATCTCACTTCCCTGCTGGGTGTTTCCAGGCAGGACATAGTTCACCCATGGAACCAAGATTAAGTTTGGTGTCAAAATTCATGGGGCACGTTTCCATGTATTCTGTAGAGATAGGTGTTGTAGTGTACCCCCGAATCTCACAAAGGATGCTTCAATCAAAAAGTCAAATTATGGAGTCATTTATTCAAAAGCTGGCAGTTACGAGGGGATATCAGCACTCCAAATATAGCAACCCTGAAATGCTTGCCACATCAAGCTTATATAGGCAGAATATCACAAAGGTGTCGATTATATCTTTGGGTTTGGAATGAGGAACGAGGTTTGCACAAAGCAGTTACAGAAGTGAAATTGAGCAAGTTAGTTATCTATAAAGATTAATTATAGTTTTGGGTCTTTGGATCACTGAATCAATGGAAACACATTATCTGGAGCCACTGAGGCAATTTAGAATAATTGTGCTGTCCTGGTCTTAGGACCACTGAGTCAAACGGAACACATTGTCTGTAGCTACTGAGACAATTTAGGGTAATTGTGCTGTCCTGGTTCCCAGGTACAGAAGAATGTGCTTCGATAACCAGTAAGATCACAATCAATGGGATATTCAAACCACCAAAAATGGAGTATTCAATCAATTGGGATAGCATACATAAGTTCAGAAAATCAAAGTAACTTTTCTATTGTTTTAGCAAGCAAATAACTATGGAAGCCAAAACAGCAGGGTTAAAGTTAAAGTTAAAACTGCAGTTTCTACCTGAGATGATTGCTACCATACTTCATAGGAAGCTCCCAAACATAGACCCAGAAATCTGCTTCTTGCCTTGAGTATCCTGAAGTCAGAGCAAGGAGAGAGGCAGCAGGAGAGCAAACCTGCGCTACTACCAGTTGGTTTCAGATGGTATGAGAGTTTATCACAAGTCAAATGGACACTAAAGAAGGTAACCTGGCTTGAAGTATCTTGATGAATTTCTTCCTGAAAGTCAGGTGGAGATGGTGATGAGACTAGTAATGGGAGGCTTTGGGGTATATCAGAAGGGGCAGCAAATGAGGGAGAAAAAATGGAAGGGACAAGGCCCACATCAGGGATTATGCAGTGCAGAAGTTTTCTTAGAAGAGCCCCAGTTCACCCTAAATGACATCCAGCACTTGGCTGCCTCTTGTACTGACAGTTTTATATGGCCAGATTATATCAATCATTTAAGAGACCTTAGCCTTTTTTCCCCACAGCAACCTCACCTCTGACAGTGGAGGACACCCAGAAGCAGCAGAGTGAGTGGGAGTGGAGAAGATGGGGCGTGTGATAGACCAAGGGGGGAGCGGAAGCAGAGACTAAACATCTCTTCCCTTGCCTGGCTCCAAACCATGTCCCACACCTGAACTGGGGGATAGGGAAGAAGTACTGCGTTTGATGTGGTTGGTGGAGGCTAATTCCAGTGGATCATAAATGCAAGAATTTCATCAAAAGGTTGATGAACCTTGGGGCTTCAGCAGGGCTAAAGATATGCATATTATTGCCTGCTGCCAGACAGCTGAGGGCAGTTCACCTAACCCAATGGTCAGCAAACTCAGTCAACAGAGCCAAATATCAACAGTACAGCAATTGAAATTTCTTTTGAGAGCCAAATTTTTTAAACTTCTTCTAATGCCACTTCTTCAAAATGGACTCGCCCAGGCCATGGTATTTTGTGGAAGAGCCACACTCAAGGGTCCAAAGAGACGCATGTGGCTCACGAGCCATGGTTTGCCGACCACTGCCCTAACCTCATAATACTTTACTGTTTACAAAACTTTACCTTTGATATGTATATCTCTTTGCTATAGGGCAAAATGTGGAATAAAAAGCCCTGGGCCTAGAGATTTGGGGAATTTAGTTATTAGAACTAAGCCTCCTTTGGCTCCCCCAAAATGCCTTCCAAATTCATATTTTTTTCTCTAGCCTCTTTATTAATTTGCATCGCAGTCCTTTCTCCACATTCCTGAACCCTAGTAGATGCAGATAAGACCCTGACATGTGGAATGGATTTAGAATGGACTGGATTTTAGAGTATGTGAAAATGAGTCATAATTACTTTAAAGAGACTATTGTTATGAATTGAAAGTGATCCAGAAGTAGTGGGAACTTTCCTGTGATGAGAAAGGTCACCATGAAGACAGAAACATAAAGCAAATTACTATTTTACCTTATGTCTAACTCTCAATAAGCCATTATGCATATAGAAAAATTTTGCTTGTTATACACAAATGTGAACATACTACTTGTGATGCTTTGTACTTTTCATTTCTTCCTTAATATATTCTGCATATCTCTTAAATGAGTTTACTATTATAGTTATGGTAATGCTAGCTGCCGCAACGTGAATTCTGAAATCCCATTAGGGCTTATCTCTTCCTTACATAAGCAGCAGTAGCTTTCTTCCCCGGGCTCTTGCTATAGCAGCTTTGCATGTGTGAATACATGGTTTCCAAGGTACTTATGTTACTCTCTATTAAACAGAGAGGAGAGAGAGGTGAAGTGCGAGGTTTTTGTGGGTGAGGACCACAAAGGCCATATCTGCCTTCCAGGACAAGTTGGAAATAGTTTAATTTTGTGACTAATATTAAGAGTTAACTGCTTTGTCAATTGATTTACTAACTAATAACCAGTAAGCTAGTATAATTGCATTTCACTTCAAAATGGCTATAGATTATTCCATTTTATGGTTGTCTCATAATGTGTGTGACTTGATCACTATTGGTGGACATACATGTGTTTTCCAGTGTTTGTTTCAAACAGTGCTGCAGAGAACATTCTTATTCATGATTTTGGGTTTATGTATAAGTATGTCCCTAAGATAAATTTTGAGAAGTAAAACTGCTAGTTGAAATGGTATAGGCAATTTTTGAATTTTTGTAATTGTTGGCTCCAAAGAGGTTTTTTTAATCAATTACACACTTACTAATACTTTATCAGGTTGTCTATTCCACCTGGCCTCCCACTACGTTTTGCCAACACTGTGTGTTGTCAATACTACTTATCTCTGTCAGTCTTATTGGGGCATTAGTGCTCTGTTGTTATTTTAATTTGCGTTTCTTCATTTTAATAAATAGATATTTGATTCATTTGAATTAATTAGTTACAATGATTCCTTAGTGTTGTAGATATCCATTACAGCAAGTGTTCTCAGTGAAGCAGGGGAGAGCAGATCTTTACCCTGCTACTTAACTAACTCTGAGACTTTGTAGAACTAATCACTTTGCAGTACATGGGCTTCATTTCTTATTTGGAAAATTACAATGTTAGTTTAAGTTTTAAAATAAGGCTAAGTTCATATCATTTTATCAATATCTACAGAAGAAAATTTGACAAGCATTGCAACTTTAGGTCAGGAGCATGCTGATAATAGATTCCTTAACATAGTGAGAGATATAACACTAGAAGCAATGCTAGATGCATTTAATGCATTTAAGAGGAAGAATGCTTACCACAATACTGGTATAATACTGCATAGTGTGATACCTTAAAATACAGCAAAAATAGATGTTTCTATAATAGTATATACACAGTAAATACTTATAAAAGCCAAGGAAATGAAAATAAATAAAGTTTTCAGTTTTATAGCATCTGTTTTTATTTTCTTTGGTTAATCTTGCAAAGTTCTTTCTATTGGACAAAAATATAAAAGTAAAATATTTAAACAAAATATTTTAATGGAAGCATGAATAAGTAAAATTTTAAAGTGAAAAGCTTTTTAACTGATGCCAATATTCTAAAGTTGTTTGTTGCTTAATATGCTTTGACTAAACTTCAGTTTTCTGTAGGCAGGTTCTTAGGGCTCAGTTTGCATATATAGGCTTAATTTGCTTATGTACATGTCTTATGTATGTGTATGTATATTCCCTGGACCAATGTGGGGATATTTGAATAATGTTCAAGGAGTCATTTGGAAGCACCCTACATAAGTGAAAATGAGAGCTTGGATTGTTAGGATGCAAGAATAATAAAACTTGGAATGTGATGATCAAACTTGAAGGCAACAGTTAAAGTTGTGTATCCCAGCTAGGGGATCCAGAGAAAGGGTGTGTGTGTGTGTGTGTGTGTGTGTGTGTGTGTGTGTGTGAGAGAGAGAGAGAGAGAGAGAGAGAGAGAGAGAGAGAGAGAGAGAGAGAGAGAGAGTTAATATGAATGAGTGAGAATGGGGATCCTATATTTGCCTACAGTGCTGTAGTGGCTGTTGAATCTGAAGTCACTTGGTCCACCTTCCAGGTGAAGAAGGAGAATCCAGGGAGAGGAAGAGTCTGATCCATCAAGGCAATGGAGGTTTCAGGCTAATTTATATGGAAAGTTATTATACTCCTTGCTTTATGTGGATTCTGCTGGACTAAAGGCAAAGCTATAAGCAAGTAGGCTTTACAGTTGTGATTTCTATTCCCAACTCATTACTTCCACCTCTTGATTCACATCTCAGGCTCAGAACGGTAAAGCACTTTAGAGCCCAAAATGAAAGAGCAATGATGTCACTGTAAGGCTGATCTGATTCCCAATACAAAGCTCTTTTTGCAACATTTTTGAATTAAACTAATTAGACTACAAGCTATATTAATGAGTGAGATCCTTATCTCTGTGTTCACCCCATTCCCCTGACCATATTCAGTGCAGATGGTGGGTACTTAGAATATGTAAATAAATAAATAAATGAACAAGGAAAGGAAAAAAATCAGACTCTTTAACCACTACACATTAATTGCTATTAATATCTTATTAACGCATTTAAAATGATAAAATATTGCCATGTGAAACTGAAATTTAAATATTGAGCTTAAAATAGCCTTGAAATTACATTGAATTAGCTTTGCATCTAAACAGTCAACATGAAGAACAAAGTCCTCAATGCTTCCTGACTTGGAGGCTTTAATCATCAAAGCTGTATTTTGCACAGTTGCTTTTGCCTGTGTTGAAGTGTTTCCCTGTGGGATATGGTAAAAGCTAAGGAATTCAGTGACCATTTGGAAGGCCTGGCTGTATGTAGCCTCTCATTAGGTTGCACTAATGCCACAGGCACGCAAAGTGAGCATCTTGGAGGCCAACCTGCAGAATCCTTCTGAGGACTGCACAGAGGTGAGCATTGTATACAGGAAAGGAACACATTTTCCATAAAAGAGACCAATTAGGAAACAATTTTATCTCATGAGGACAACATTCCCAGATGGTTTTTCAATGGTTGGAAATTGGTTGTTTGTTAAATGAACCGAAACTGTCACCTTGTCACTGGAAAACAAATTGCTAATGAGTATGGGCAAGTCTTCATTAAGTACTCACAGAAGGGAGGCAGGTGACACCACATGGTAGCTCTTTACTCAGAAAGGTAAAGAAAGATTCAAGAGCCTTGAAAGAATGAAATTAAATCATGTGAATTCTACCTCTCATCATCTCTTGTCCAAAAAACTTCTGTGGCCTTCTGAGGCTTGTCCACTCTCTCCAGTCTATCCTCCTTGCAGTATGCCTGCCACACGAATGCTGGGGAGGCAGGAGGGACAGGACTGGTCAGGTGCAAGTAGTTTTAGATCTGCCTTCAAAATATATCTTGAATGAGATAATTTCTGACCATAGATATCTTAGGCTAAGTTAGCATTATGTATCCTCTGTCTGGCTGTGATAGACTCAGATTTATCTTGCTTCCAATCTTGCCCTTTTATACTTTTTTTTTCTGTTACACTATGGCCAGAATGCTCAATTTAAGCAATGTTGCTACTTCCATGGCTTTTCACTTCTATTGATTTGGACCCTTGGTCAGCTCATTCACCTCAAGTTTTTCCTCTTACCCACATTCTATCCCAATATCTTACACAGTCATGCACTATTTAACAATGAGGATACATTCTAAGAAATGTGTCATTACGTGGTTGATTTTGTCATTGTACAAGCATCATAGAGTGCACTCTCACCAAGCTAGATGGTCTAGCCCCGTGGTTGGCAAACTGAGGCTTGCGAGCTACATCGGCAATTTGGCCCCTTAAGTGTGGCTCTTCCACAAAATACCACGGCCTGGGTGAGTCTATTTTGAAGAAGTGGCGTTAGAAGAAGTTTAAGTTTAAAAAATTTGGCTCTCAAAAGAAATTTCAATCATTGTACTGTTGCTATTTGGCTCTGTTGACTAATGAGTTTGCCAACCACTGGTATAGCCTACTGTTCACCTAGGCTAGATGGTATAGGCTTTTATTCCTAGCCTACAAACCTGTACATGTTACTGAACTGAATTCTGCAGACAGTTGTGACACAGTGGTAAGTACTTGTATATCTAAACACAGAAAAAGTACAGTAAAATATTGTATAAAAGATAAAATATGGTACTTGTATAGGGGACATACCATAAATGGAGCTTGCAGGACTGAAAGTTGCTCTGGGTAAGTCAGGGAGTGAGTGGAGAGTGAGGGTGAAGGCCTAGGACATTAATGTGCACTACATAGACTTGATAAACACTGAACACTAAAGGTACATGAAATGTATAAAGCAACATGAGGTTAAATCAAGCACAAAAGAAAATGATGCAATCAAGAGAAGTGGTAAATGCAACATGTAAGGCTGCTGCCAGCATAACACAGCGTACTGTTTTACAGCAAATGTATTTTTTTAGAAGTAGAAAGAGTACACTCTAAAATATAGTATAGTAAAAACACAAACCAATAGCAGAGTTGTTTATCATTACCAGGTGTTATGTACTGTACATAATTATATGTGTCATACTATGACTGGCAGCACAGTAGGTTTGTTCAGACCAGCATCAAGCAAGTAATGCATTGCACTATGACATCATGACAGCTATGATGTAACTAAGCAATAGAGATTTTTCAGCTTCATTATAATATCCGGGACCACCATCAAATAGGCTGTCCATAATTGACCGAAACATTGTGATGATGCACATGGCTGAAATTCCACGAAGAATATATACATTTTTGGTCATTTCTGTGCTTATTTTTTTCTTTTATGTGATTTTTTTTCTTCTTATTTCAGTTCTCTTTTAAAATGATAATCTGGGGCCCACTTCATTCCTTGTGATTGTGTTCTATTTGCCAAGGCATTTTAACTTCATGATTTCTTTAAGATAAAACATTGTTACATATGCTACTACCAGGAATCTTTACCTACAACTTACTTTTAACCTTTTATTTTTGCTACAACAAGTAGAAGAGTGGGTGGTGTTAGACCAGTGAGTCTCGGGTTCCAGATTCTAAATGATATGCTTTTGGATTGGAAGAGGAAAAACCCTACAGCCTGAATTTCAGAGATTAAGAACTAAAATAGAAGAGTATAAATCAGAGACTTTATCCTATTTTCCTGAGGCCAAAACAACTGGGCTGTTAAGACCTTTACTGATTATCACTTGGGACAAAATATGTGCCCTTGCCACCTCCCTCTCCTAATAAAGGAGGAACAAATCACTTCTACTTATATTAAGAGTCTCATTAAAAACCACTCCAAATACTCAAAGTATTAAATCTTTCCTCTTCATAGGATTTGAAGATGTTAAGTTTATTAGTTTTCTATTGCTGAGTAAAAAATCACCATAAACGTAGTGCCTTAAAACAATACCCATTATTATCTCATATTTCTGTAGGTCAGAAGTCTGGGTGGGATTGATGAGGTTCTCTGCTCAGGGTCTAAATCAGGGTGTGGGCTGGTTGGGCTCTTTTGCAGGCTTGGGGACTGGGGGAGAGTCTGCATCCAGGCTGATTCAGGTTGTTGGCAGTATCCAGTTCCTTATGGCTGTCCATTTGAGGTGCTATTTCCTGGCTGGCTGTCAGCTGAGGCTGCTCTTTGCTAGCCACATTTCTCTTTACCTGGTATCTTCAAACCAGCAATGTACATTGAGTTCTTCTCACACTTCTAATCTCTTTCTCTTCTGCTATTAGCCAAAGAAAGTTTCTGATTAGAAGGTTCATATGATTGCATTGGATCCATGCAGATAATCCATATTTTAAAGTCAACCTGTAACCAGGTTTCAGGGCTTAGAATTGAATATTTTTGAGGAATAATTTCAGAAATTCTTTTTTATTAAAAGAACCCCACATGTTTTTATTGATTTCAGACAGAGGAAGGGAGAGGGAGAGAAAGAACTATTGATCAGCTGCCTTTGGCACACCCCCTACTGGGGATTGACCCTGCAACCCAGGCATGTGCCCTGACCTGAATTGAAATGGCAACCTCTTGGTGCACTGGACAAGGCTCAACCAACTGGACCACACCAGCGGGGCTCATTGCAGAAATTCTTCCTCCTTCATAATCTAACACAGGCTTCATTAGCACACTTCAAAAGATATTCTCTCATAATCACTCATTACACTTAAATGTACAATTTCTGGCAATGCACAAATAAAATCATCCATTTAAACTACTTTCATTCCAGTTTTCAGGCCTTTGCAAAAGTAATCACCTTTTCCAGCTCATCATTAGAGGAAGTATCACTGTTTCTTGGCAGGGGAGAATGACTGTTAAAAAGAAATTTCCTCGTTTTAAGTAAGAAATTTCCAAAGGAATGTGACAAATGCTTAATCTTCCTTCAATGACAGTGACATATGCCTCCCTCTGTGGGAGTTTCTGCATTACCTCAGGCAGAGATAGTACCTTTGCTGTGTTCTCACAAAGCCTAGTTCATGCCTCTTTATGTTTCTCAACATTTTGAGCTGTATTTGTAATTCTGTGTTTCCCTCCATCACTATATTTTAATTCCCTGGAGGCAGACCTACAGTTCTGAGGTTTCTGATTCGAAGGTTCATATAATTGCATTGGGTCCATGAAATGGAGTAGGTGGTCAAATGTATTTGCTAAATGAGTAAGTCAGAATGGCAGAATTAAAATGGATGCGAGGGATGGGGTCACAATATAAAACAGAAGATCAGGGGACTGGGGTTTGATAAATCTGTTAACTTTTTTTTTTTTGTAATGATATTAGTATTTTCTATAGCTGCTCTTTCATATACTACATTCAATGTTATTCTTCTATCACCCCAGCAAGGTGAGAATGTAATATAGACATTTTACAGAGGAGAAGAACTCATCATAAATGAATTCAAGCATAGTTAGCGTGTGATTTCTTGCTGGAAGGCAGCGAGACAAAGCAGAAGATCGAGTGGTGGATATAGGAAGGCCTTTTAGCTGCTGTGTGAACTATAAAGTTAATTATGTTTCCTGAAATTCAAGGTTTGTGGTGTGTTTTATTTTATTTTATTTGTAAAGTGAAGATATGCAAATTATTTGGATGATTTTAACGATATTCTGTTAATTAATGCATTTTATATTTTGATATAAGAAAAAATCCTGGGAATGTGGTGGCTTATATTAGACACTTTAGTAAAACTTGTTTTACTTCTATCTTTGATTGTAAAACTAATATGGTGGGTTTTCTAGTCTTTGGTATCTCTCTAATGTACTTTGTGAGCTATTTTCTTTCTTCTTAATTCACTGTCACCCTCTTGCCCCACCATCATTTACCAGGGGATATTACGTTGCCCCAAATACATCCTGGCTGTAAGAATAAGAATCTTATAAACTTATTTTCACTAAGTTATGAGAATACAACAGTAATAATAATAGGAGCTTCAATTTAATGAGTATTGTATATGCCTTACATTTTATATGCATTGTCTACATTTGCTCCAAATTTGCAAGTTAGGGATTATAGGCTACAGTTTTTTTAAAAGAAATTGAGGCTCAGAAGTTTAGAGACTTGTCCCAAGTTGCACAGGTAAGAAGCAAAGCAGCTGGTATTCAAACACAACCAGAATCAGTCAGCCTTCTCTATTATACAAATTTTCTTTTTCCTCTCAAGAATTTATTGGCTGACCTTTGGAACTAGATGGGAATAGTCTTGACTGGGGGAAGTTTTCTAGAATGTTCTCAAATATCACCCAGCAGCTGATGGAGTTCTTGGCCCTCCATGAAACCTAGAATCTTCTATGAGACAGGGACCTCCTTTATTCCAGGCTTTGTGCTGAAATTGCATTACAGATTTGTAGCTGTTAGTGAAATCTGTCATGTGGCCCTGAGTAGGGATTTTTCTGAAGGTTGGTAGGGGTATTCTCAGGCTTGTCCAGAGGGAAGAAAAAAGGGATCATAAGGAAGAATCTTAAACTTGGATGAAGGGAAGACAGAGCAAATTCAGGTTAATAAAACAGGTATCTTAATATTTCCTTTGAGATGCTATTTAGTGGGATAAGAAAGGGATAGTGAAGGTTAGGGTAGGCTCTGGTCAGGGAGGGCTTGGTCAGGAGTGGATGCTCCAGGGGTCAGTTTGTGAATTGAAGAGAAGAGAGGAACTATGGCAATATACATGACTCCTTGAATCTGTGTTTTGAGTTTTGCTAATAGGAACATAAATGGATAAGCAGTAGGACAATGTTTAATATGAAAATTCAAATGAGCCTTTTTCATAAGTAAGGTGCAATCTATTATTAACAATAAAAATTCTAACTTGCTCAGTCTGGACATATTGTAGTAGTTCTGATTTTGGAGTCCATATGGTTGTTGTGGGAATAAAGAGGGACCAGAAAATTGCCTGTTTGAAAAAAATTCTACATCCAGTATTGTTTTCCTTCTACATTGAGTCATGTAAACTTTTACACATTTAGGCCATCTAGATTCGTTTGAAAAACACTTTGTATTTATAGAACTGCATGGAACATTGTACAAGTTAATAACTGAAGAAAATCAGTCATAATAATTTTCCCCATGATGAATAAAAGTGATACCCTTAAAGACTATTAGCAAAATGATGTTTTGTTGTGTTTTCATTTCAGCAGCTCCTATAGGATAAGGAAGATATCATTAAGTGTTGGAAAGATTATTCTTTATCCATTATTTTCTTTGACTGAAGAATGTCTTGAGTACCGAGTAGCCTGGGTTTTACTTTGCTTTATGCCAATTATGCCTCTGGCTCAAGATTTTCATGTTCCTGATAGGAGAGAGAACATTTCATAACTTTTCATTTCAGTGTCAAGTAATGTCATTAGTTGATGGTAGTCATCCCTTTCCCCTAGTTCAAAGTAAGTGTAAAATAAGTGGGAGAAAAAAAGGTAGGATTATTTTCTAGGGAAAATGCTTTTTTTAAATTTTGGTTTGCATAGAGCACATGTATGTTTCAGTCAACTTAATACTTGTCTCTTCAATTGCTGTATCTTGCTGGGCAGCCATCGAGAGCCCTCAGGAGGACAGAATGGGGCCAGGGAAACATATTCTGGAAGGATGCAAGGTACTGCAAGCCCAGAAGATGTCATTGGACTTCCCATAGGAACAGGAGAACTGACAAATAGTCATTAAAACAATTGCCTTGAAATGAAGGAGATTGTGACTTCAGAAACTGATAAAACAAGTTTCAAATATGTGTTTTGGAAAGTAATCTGCTTTCTTTTGGGAGCAAGACACCTGTCAGGAGAATTGATAACTTAATTTGCCACCCGACAGTCAAAATAAAACTGACACCTATATTTTGCTAGGTAATAGAAAATGATTTAATATTTGAACAAAGAAACCCAGGTTGAAAAAGGTATGATGAGCACAAATGTGTCACTTGTTAAAGGTTGATGAAAGAACTCAGTTCTGTTTGCCCATGGAGAAGATGAACTGGAATTACCTGCTATAAGAAAATTTTGAGATCCTACTTAAATTAAACTAATGCAATGAGAAAAGAATAACATTAATTTAACTTATGTTCTGGTTGAAGCTTAGATTGTGAACCTAAAGATATTGAACCTAAATATCTTAGCTTAGATTGTGAACCTTAGATATTGAACCTAAAGAACTTTTTTAAAGTTCATTGGTAGTGATGTAATTGGACCCAATTGCTATTGGAAACTTCACCCAGTGAGTTAAACTGAATTTAGATAATTTTTTGGCCCAGTTTTATTTCTTTATTAAACTATTGATAAACTCAGTTAAACCAAACATTGAACTAGAAGATATAAAGCAATGACTTTGAATACAGGTATAAACTAGCAAGTCTAATTTTTGCAACATAGGGGAATTTAGCTATATTAAAATATTCTTAGATATAAGCCAATAATCCTCATCTTCCTCTTGTTCTGATCCACATGTATAGAGTCTTTGCCTTGATTGATTCTCCAGGCAGCCATATCTTTAGCAGCACTCCTCAGTGATGCTAGGGAATAACTTACACCTTCAATAAAGTGAAATATTTGGAAATGAGAGGAACAGTCAGTATTTAGAACCCAGAAGTAAATTCCTGAATCCAGAAATGTGAAACTGATCTTTGTTAAGACATACTTTCAATTTCAAATTTTCCCTTGTGTGTTTAGATCTGAAATTTAACAATCTTCATTTTCCAAAGAAAATAGATCAGTATATCCAAAGACAATACATATTTAGAAAATATCAAATGTTTTATCTCCTGATTTTCTAACTTGGGTTCTGGTCACTTTTCATCCAGATATTTTCTGCTACTTCATATGATGTATTACACAGTACTGTATTCCCTGTATTTTTAGCTAGGCAACTTTAGCTTGAAATTTTAACTCTGATTTTTAGATGAAAGAATCGCTTAGAAAAAGAAAGACATGCATGTGAAAGCCAGCATCTAAAAATAATTTTAAACTATGAAGCAAAGAAAGAGCTGTAGTCTTCCTTATAATTAGAAAGGTGTGAGAATGCTGGTGTGGAGGCACATTAGTTATGGAAAGAAGAGGAACATGAAGAAAAATGCTCCTCAGAAAGCAGAGCTTCAAATTTTTATTTATAATGGTGTTAAGAAAATTAAATACTCCTAAGTAGATGTTTAATTCTACCTATTTAAAAGATTCTGATTTGAAAACACACACTCTCTCCATATATATATGGAGGAGCATATATTCCATCTATATGCTCCTCCACCTCCCCCACCACTCTTCCACCCAGCAATCACCACACTGTTATCCATGTCCATGAGTTTTTTTCTCTTTTTTGCTAGAATCATCCACCATCCCCTCACTCCAGCTAGCCCCCTAACTCCCCGCCCCTGACAGCTGTCAGGCTCCTCTCTGTCTATGAGTCTGTCTCTATTTTGCTTGTTAGTCCATTTTGGTAATATTTTTATTTATTAAGTGGAGAGAATACATGCATATTTGTTTTACCGTTCTCTTTTCAATCAAGACATATTCTTTGTGTACATTAAATTTTTCTTAATAAAAGCAACTCTAAAAATAATTTCCACTCAGATAATCACTTTATGTTGCAGTTATATGGCTTTTATAGGCTGACTATAATGGAATCAATAGTCTTTACTAAGTATTAGTTCTATTGGCTCGTTTTCAGTTGTAGCCTTCTATGATTGCTTAAACTGAGGATTATTTTTTCTTTATTTACTCACACCAATCATTACGTGTACTACACACACCTGTCCTGGGTTTTAATAAGTACATATTGATTACCGAATGTATTTCATCACTTCTTCATTCCCACAACCTAAACCCTAGTGCATGTCTTTGTCATCTCTCACCTGTGCTGTTGTCACTGGAAATTAATTGCTCTTTTTTCATATTTTTCCATCTCAAATGTATTTTGTTAACAGTTGACAATGGTCAATAAAAAATGCTATTGGTAGAGATCTTTATTAACATGGAATTTGGGGTGTGACTTACCAAACCTAGACTATAATCCTTACTTCTTTCTAGCCTGGTCTCTCACCTTGTCCTTTGACACACCTTCCTCATCTAGTATTGTGTGCTCTTATACAATGGCTCTCACATTCTGTTGTGTACCAAAATCACCCGAAGACTTGATAAAATACCTATTGTATTTTGACAGGCTTGGTTTTGTGTGTGTGTGTGTGCTTTGGCTTTGTTTACATGTGCTATTAGTTCTCTTGATGATTCTAGTACGCACGAAAGATTGGGAATTACTGTTCTTATGCTGATGACAACTTTTTGCTTTCATAAGCTCCATACCTTCCTGCTTCTATACTTTGGCTATGTTTTCTTTTCCTAGGACACCCTCCTCTCCACTTTTCCTACCTTTGTTTACCTAGCTACCTTGTTATGCATCCTTACATTCAGCTTAGATATAACTACCTCTTTTATGAAGATTCCTAAGCCGTCCATGGTTCTTCTCAGTATTCTCTGTGCATTCCTCTGCCACAGTATTGATATTATAAGTTAAAATGTCATGGATGTCTCTCCCATAAAACCCATAAACTCAGTAGCTAATATTGTGCCCCAAATGAGATAAGTGCTTATTAAATATTCACTAAGCAAAATCAAACCAAAATATTATATAAGACTTAATTATACAAAGATTTTCTTTTCAGTAAAATAATAAACAAAAGTTCACAAATTAATGTGATAGCTAACAATAGTAGATGCATGGGCATAATACCTAGGAACAACTGTATGAAGGGATAAAAGGAAGGACTACATATGTTGTGACTAATACATTTTAGTTGCTTCAGTGATTAGTGAAATTGATCAGTCAGACTGATTGAACCATCTGATTAATTATATTAATTTGATAAAAATCACTGAACAAGTTAGCACTTTAGTCTCTTGTCTGAATCATTAAAAAGAATATCGATCTTGTCCAACTACAAATCATAAAGCATATTAATTTCCCCCAGTGTTGAATTTGAAAAATTTGGAGCCTTCAAAATGGAATTTTCAAGTTAAAAATGTCTGCTTATCATTAGAAAACAGACCCAGTTTAAAACTTGAAAGGAAAAACATACTTTAGGAGCTGCTTCTGCTTGTATTTGTGTTGCATGGGATCATTATGTAGGAACAGAATATTTTGTTTCTAAGGGTTTGGGGACTAGGATGAGTTGAGGATTCTGCAGTGGGAAGGATATTAGCCCTCAGTACAGGGACTTGGGAGCTAGTCTGAACTCTCCCACTGGTCATTTATGAGACTTAAGCAAAGCACTTAACCTTTTCTGTGCCTCATTTGTTTTTTCTCTTTGGAAAAATTCAGGAGATAGTCTGTATATCTTTAAGATTCCTTATAAGGACAATATTCTTTGAATCTAGAAATTTCAAGGTAAATAGCATCAATCTTTACATACTATTTATTAGAATCTTACTTCTTTAGGAATTATCTTTCGTCTTCCTCTGTACAATTTTTACTTTTAATACACTAAATATTTTCCTTTCTTATGAAACTCTAACTTCATCAATGCTGACTAACCTTTGGAAACTGAAACCTATTAATCTCTTTAAAAGCTTTCAAGATAATCTAGGACAATAGACTGTGGCTATGAAATGTGGTTAATGGTGTATGCATATATAAAGGTAATGGAATGCTATCAATATCCAATTATATGATTTCAAAATTCAAGGACCCATACTGATTTATTAATACCATCTTCATATAAATGGAATAACTTTATGGTACTGAAATGTAAAGTAAATTTCTTACATCTAAAAATTATTTTTAAATAACTTTAAGGAAAACCAAGAATATAGCATTAGAGTACATCTTAATGAGGGTGACTCTGTAAGGGAACAAAATAAAGGTAGACTTCTGATTGCCTAAGTTAACAGTATACAATGGAACAACCACCTAGAGCCAGGGCTTATCTGGCATTTTGATCATGGAAACATACTCACTTATTCCTCCATTTCTGCCCCTTCTGGCAGGAATCAGAGCCAAATATAGTGTCATGGCAGCAATTGTAAATAAATGTTTTGGTGCAGGTGATTTAATTGTCCTTTCTGTCCTCGGTTCTTCTTCTTATTATTTTTTAATGTATCATACTTTATCTATGTTCTTTGTGGTACATTTTCTAAAAGCGACTTTTGAATGAGACAGATCATAAAAAAATTTTGCGATGAGGATTGTCTTGCAATAAAATGGAAAAATGTTTCATTCCCATAAGACTTTAAGTTAGTTGTAAAAAGAAAGAGAAGGATATAGGTGGATGAAAACAGGCGTCCTGAGAAAGGAATATATCAGGGTTCCAGGAGCTAATATTTCTCTTGGAGGAGAGAATAGAAGTAAAAGCAGAGAATAAAGGCTTCTGTCACTGCATGCTGGGCTCTCCTGCAGTAGACTAGTGGCTGCATATCTCTGGCCACCATTATTTCGACACGTGGAGTCAAAATTCATAAATTGCTCACAGTATGTGTCAAGTATTTTCCCTAAAATTATAAAAATGCTTCAAAAATGATGAATTTGAAAGCAATATATATTTTTGCTGATGTTTGTGGAATCCAAAAGACCTATTAGGAGCTTTATTTATACTTGGCTTGCTTTGAGAACTGACACTGCCTCACTGTATGGGGAACCCTAATCCAAATCAGAAGGTTGACCTTTGAGTTCCATGGACCATATGGAATTGAGAGGGAAGCAAACAGTTCTCGCTGGCTTAATAAACCTTGATGCCACTCTAAGATTGCTTCTTTTTTTCTTCAAAAAGTAAAATACTGTGCCTCATCAAAATGTGTCAAATTGTACAAAAAGCTGACTGACATGGGAGGGAGAGGAGCATCTGTCTGTCTTTTGAAGGCTGTCTTTATCTTTTCTGAGCAAGAATCCTGGACCCTAAGCAGCAACAAGGGGAACATTGTGAGTCAGAAATCACACACACTTTGATACTGATTGAAACTGGTGGCAATCAGTATCATGCAGAGCTGCCCTGAGGTTATGGCAGTCAGCAAAAATGTCACTGCTCAGTCTTGGAAGTTTTTTGCTCCTTTATTAAATGGTCTTATGAAACAAAAGCAGAAATCTGACTATATTTGTAAGTTAGTGCTTAGTTAATAATACATAATCAGAAACTTGCCTTTTGAATGTGGTTTTTCTCTTTCAGGATTTAGCTAATGAGAGTTCATTTTTTAAGTCCAGCCTTAGAAAAACTTTTTTTTTTTTTTTTTTTTTGCACACCTAAGTCATTTTATTCAACCTGGTCTGTATCAGCAACAAATCTGATATTTTAATCTCCATTATACACCTTTCTCTATTTTGAAGTGGTTCAGAATTTGGTTTGGTTCTGTAAAGACTAATTCCTTGACTTTTTAAAAGGATACAGTTAACTGTAATTACTATTACAAGGGAAATACATCTAATTATTGCAACAAGATAAAGCAAAAGTAAAGTTTGAGAAAACTGTATCAAATGGAAGGCCCTACAGTTGATCATGGACTCTTTCAAGTTCATAGAGCTGTACACATGTACATATGTATATGTGCCTCTGTCTGGCATGTATTGTCAGCTGTGTGCCCTTTTCTCCTGGACAATTATTTTTTTTAGACTTACATTCCATGTTCTTCATATGGCTGGTCCATGTTGTGCTGTGTTATGTGCCATATAGAGTTTTTTGGTTTTCTTTTTAGCTACTGGTGCCCGTGATGGAAGTTATAGGCCTTTGGGACATTTTTAAAACCTTTAAAACATATCTAATAGCTGGGTTTCAAAACTCTCATCCAGGATCTAGCATTATCAGTGTGTGAGAAACATCAGCTTTAACTGCTGAGATTACATTTCTGATTAATGGCTCTATGCGGAATCTCACTGTGTCATTTTGTAAAGTAGCTTAATACCATTAGCTTTCTATTTCATGGCTAGATGGTGCTCCCATCACGAGAAGATACATTTGTGTGAATGAATACTTTTTATTTCATGGCACATCTACAAATGCTTAATTGACTGGTAGTGGCTTTACTGAGTGTATCCTTCTTAAGTTTGTGCTACCATAGTGAACTATGAAAATAGCCTTTCAAAAAATTTATTCATTACTTACTTACACAAATTGGTGGTCAGTTTTTCAGTCAACATATCTATCCTATCTAATAAAGAGGGAATATGCAAATTGACCATCACTCCACCACAAAGGTGGCAGCACCCATAGCCACAAGATGGTAGCACCCAGTCCTCTCAGCCCCACTGGAGTCCCCCAGTCCTGGGGGGGGGGGGTGGCTGCTGAGTGCAGGCAGCATGAGCCGTCTGGTGGAAGGCTTGCTTCATCACTGCAGTTACGAGGCAAGCATTCCACCCTGGCCGCAGAGGGCCTCTGGGCAGTGGGCACAGAGTGGCCCCAGTGGATGGGGGGAAAACACTTGCATCATTGCCTTGGCAATGAGGCAAGCATTCCATGCCCAGCCACGGAGGGCCTCTGGCCAGGCCAGGTGCGGAATGCTTGCATCGTTGCAGGCCGGGCTGAGGGATCCCCCTGCCCCATGTACGAATTTTGTGCACTGGGCCTCTAGCATATATATATATATATATATATATATATATATATATATATACACACACATATATATATATATATATATATATATATATATATATATATATATAAGCCTAAGCGACCAAATGACTGAATGACCGATTGACTGGTTGCTATGATGTGCACTGACAACCAGGGGGCAGACGCTCAGTGCAGGAGCTGCCCCTTGGTGTTCAGTGTGCTCCTAGAACCAACCTGTCATGGTCCTTCCCCCTGGTCAGCCTACCTCCCACGGTCCCTCCCCCCAGGTGGCCTATTTCCCTTGGTCCTTCCCCCTGCTGGCCAACCTACCAGGGTCCCTCACCCCAGCCAGCCAGTCTCCCCCCGTGCCTCCCCCCCACCCCCCCCACACCCGATTGGCTCTAATCGCCAGCCAGGCCAAGGGACCCCACCTGTGCACGAATTCATGTATCAGGCCTCTAGTAATAATATGGTTAAGAGAAAATGGGATTCTGTAGATTGCTGAGTAGAAGTATATACTAAAGTTTTGGTAAAGCTAAAGTCATGCTCTACAACTTATAAACCATAGCTGAGTTGGACTCAAATATCAAAAGGGTTTGAATCTCAGCTATTCATGCCTTTTGTAACCTTGGGAATGTGATTTAAAATTTCTAGGCCAGTGGTCGGCAAACTCATTAGTCAACAGAGCCAAATATCAACAGTACAATGATGGAAATTTCTTTTGAGAGCCAAATTTTTTAAACTTCTTCTAACACCACTTCTTCAAAATAGACTCGCCCAGACTGTGTGTATTTTGTGGAAGAGCCACAATCAAGGGTCCAAAGAGCTGCATGTGTCTCATGAGCCACAGTTTGCCGACCACGGTTCTAGACCTTAGTTTACTTATGTGTAAAAATAGAAGTAAAATTTTCTGTTTTGTTTTTTCTCCATATTTTTATATGACAAAGTATAGTTATGTTGTTGTTTTGTGTTTTGATTGAGAGAAGCTGACACTCATTTCTTCCCCCTCCCTAAAAGCAAAGAATAGAAGACAATAGTGTTTGTCAAATGAGAAGTGAAGTCAGATGAGGATGAAACAGATTTTATTGTTTATCACGGGTTTTATTTATGGCAGCATGGTGGCCATTGGTAACTTTCATTACATAAAGAATAGTAGTAACTCTAATGGTAGGTTTAAAGGTGGACTGAAGGAGAATTGAGAAATTGGTGACAAGAAGTATAGACAACTCTTTGGCAGTGTAGGGAAAAGGTAATTAGAGAGGTGAATAAACAGCAAACATAGTTCCAGGGAGAATAGTTTTCCTTGTGATTGTAATTAATCGTCTGGTCATGTTTGCATTATGACAAAGAGCCAGATTATTTTTAAATGCTGATAAAAAATAACTCAACATGGACAGAAAGTTTCAAGATACAGGAGAGACAGACTGATCACAAGTATGTGATTTCTGACAAGGTATAAACTGTTCATAGAAAATTGGTGGAGAAACTGGCCATTGTTGAGAATGAATGAAAGAGGAGAAGTTGAATAAGGTTATATGTTTGGTGTTCTATTATGTAATTTCATATAAGAGCTTTTATTCTTTTTCTGAAGTAGGAGACAGGCCACTTGCTAAGAATCTGACATTGAGGAAGCAAAAGAGGCTAAGGTTGAAATGGGGAGAATGAAGAAGAGTGAAGATCCACTTGTAAAAAACTATAGTTATTTGAGACAGGAAAGTAGAATCATTAGCTTAGTGAATTTTCATGGTAATAATTCCTAACATGTGTATAGCCTTTTATTTTTAAATAAAGGTTTTCACATGCATCATCTCATAAAATTTTGCTACTTGTTTTCTCCCAATTTTTAAGGTAAAAGTAACAAATAAAATTGTACTTATTTAAATTAACATGATGTTTTGACATATGTATATATTGTGAAATGATTATTGTAATCAAGTTAATTAACACATTATCTCACATAATTATAATTTGCTTTTTGTGGTGAGAACCCTTTTTAGCACATTCCAAGTATACTTGTATAACGTAGTATTATTAACCATAGTCACCATGCTGTTCATTAGATCCCCAGAACTTAGGCATCTCATTTTCCCATTTCTCCCACCGCTCAGCTCCTGGAAATCCCCAGTTGATTTTCTGTTTCTATGATTTCAGTATTTTATTTTATTTCTTTTTTTTCTTTATTGATTAAGGTATTACATATGTCTTTCAGTATTTTAGATTCCACATATGATTGCTATCATACCATATTTGTCATTGGCTTATTTTGCTTAGCATAATGCCCTTGTAATTCACCCATGCTGTCACAAATGACAGTAATTTCTCATTATAGTTAAACTAGAGGCCCGGTGCATGATTTCATCCATGGATGAGGTCCCTCAGCCTGGCCAGTGATCGGGCCGATTGGGGCCATCTCACCCAGTCCTGATTGGGGCCAATGGGGGCTGGCTGGGGGGAGGGACCGTGAGGGTTGGCCAGCCGTGGGACGTCGGCCGGCCATGGGAGGTTGGCTGTGGGAGCACACTGACCACCAGGGAACAGCTCCTGTGTTGAGCGTCTGCCCCCTGGTAGTCAGTGCATGTCATAGTGACCAGTCAACTGGTTGTAATGGTCGCTTAGGCTTCTATATATATAGACTAGAGGCCTGGTGCACAAAATTCGTGCATGGGGGGGTGTCCCCTCAGCCCAGCCTGGATCCTATCCAATCCAGGACCCCTTGGGGGATGTCTGACTGCTGGTTTTGGCCTGATCCCAAAACAGCAGTTGGACATCCTCTCACAATTCAGGACTGCTGGTTCCTAACTGCTCACCTAGCTGCCTGCCTTACCACTCCTCACTGCCCCCCTGCCAGCCTGATTGCCCCTAACTGTCCCCCTGCCCCTGCTGGCCTGGTCACCCCCAACTGCCCCCCTCTGCCAGCCTGGTCACCCCTAACTGCCACCTCCGCTGGCCTTGTCGCCCCTTAGTACCATCCCTGTTGGCCTGGTTGCCCCCAACTGCCCCCCCTGCTGGCCTGGTCACCCCCAACTGGCCCCAGTGTTGGCCTGATTTCCCACAACTGCCCCCAGTGTTGGCCTGATTTCCCACAACTGCCCCCCCCCACAACAGCCTGGTCACCCACAACTGCCCCCCCTGCTGGCCTTGTTGTCCCTCACTGCTCCCCCCCCCCCCCCCCCCGCAACAACCTTGTTGCCCCTCATTGCTCCCCTCTACTGGCTTGGTCACCCCTCACTGCAGCCCTTCTTGCTGGCCTGGTTGCCCCCAAATGCACCCCCTGCTGGCCTGGTTGCCCCACACAGCCCAGCCCGCTGGTCAGTCATTTGGTCATCCCTCGCTAACCCCCCTTCCAGTCTTGTCTGCCCATGCAGCCTGCTGTTTGGTTGTTACTGGGAGGGCGTTGCGACCAATTTGCATATTACCTTTTTATTAGTATAGATAATATTCCTCTCTGTGTGTGTTTATATCTATATCTCATTTTCTTTATCCATTCATAAGTCTGTAGGCACTTAGATTATTTCCATATGTTGACTGTTGTGAAAAATGGTATAATAAGCATGGGGGTACAAATACCTCTTTGAGATACTGTTTTCATTCCCAGAGTAGTACTGCTAGATCATATGGTAGTTCTATTTTTAATTTTTTGAGAAACTTCCATGCTGGACAGATTTACATTCCTACCAACAGTGTGAAAGGGTTTTTTCTCTACATCCTTAGCAACACTTCTCTTGTCTTTTTTTATATTAGCCATCCTAACAGATTTGAGTTGATATCTCATTGTATTTTTTATTTGCATTTCTCTGGTAAGTGATGTTGAGCACCTTTTCATCTGCCTGTTACTCATTTGTAGATCCTTTGCCTATTTTTTAATCAGGTAATTTGTTTTGTTTTTCTTTGACTTGTAAAAATACCTTAGATATTTAACCCCTTATTAGATATATATAGTTTGCAAATATTTTGCTCTAGTTCACAGGTTGCCTTTTCATTTTGTTGATTGCTTTCTTGCTATATAGAAATTTTTAGTATGACATGGTCTTACTTATTGTTGCCTGTTTATTTGGTATCATATCAAAAAAGTTATTACCAAGACCAATGTCATGTCAAGGACCTTTTTCTTTCCTCTCTTTCTCTCTCTCTCTCTCTCTTGCTCGTGACCCATTTCAAGGGTATTTATTTTTTTAATTTAAAATCTTTATAGTTTAAAGTATTACATAAGTCTCCTTTTCCCCCAATAGACCTCTCCCCGGACACCCTCACCCCCCAGTACATGCCCCCCCCACCCCCCGTCTGTGTCCATTGGTTATGCTTATATGCATGCATACAAGTTCTTTGGTTGATCTTTTCTCCCATAACCCCCCACCTTCCCTCATAGGTTGGACAGTATGTTCGATGCTTCTATAGCTCTGGTTCTATTTTTGTTCATCAGTTTATGTTGTTCATTATATTCCACAAATGAATGAGGTCATGTGATATTTATCTTTTTCTGACTGGCTTATTTCGCTTAGCATAATGCTCTCCAGTTCCATCCATGCTGTTGCAAATGGTAAGAATCCCTTCTTTTTTACAGCAGAGTAGTATTCCATTGTGTAGATGTACCACAGTTTTCTAATCCAGTCATCTGCTGATGGGCACTTAGGCTGTTTCCAAATCTTAGCTATTGTAAATTGTGCTGCTATGAACATAGGGGTGAATATATCCTTTCTGATTGGTGTTTCTGGTTTCTTGGGATATATATTCCTAGAAGTGGGATTACTGTGTCAAATGGAAGTTCCATTTTTAATTTTTTGAGGAAACTCCAAAAATTAAACTCCAAAAACTACTGTTTTCCATAGTGGCTGCACCAGTCTGCATTCCCATCAGCAGTTCAATAGCCATTCTGACAGGTGTGAAATGGTACCTCATTGTTGTTTTGATTTGCATCTCTTGGATGATTAGTGACTTTGAGTATGTTTTCATATGTCTCTCAGCCTTCTGTATGTCCTCTTTCAAAAAGTATCTATTTAGGTCCTTTGCCCATTTTTTGATTGTAGCTTCCTTTTATTAAGTTGTATGAGTTCCCTATAAATTTTGGAGATTAAACCCTTATCTGAGATAACATTGGCAAATATGTTCTCCCATGCAGTGGGCTTTCTTGTTTGGTTGACGGTTTCTTTTGCTATGCAGAAGCTTTTTATTTTTTTATAGTCCCATTTGTTTATTTTCACCTTAGTTTCCATTGCCCTAGGAACTGTTGTCAGTAAAGATATTGCTACAACAAATGTGTGCTATTTTGTTGCCTATGGCTTCTTCTAAGATTTTTATGATTTCCCCTCTTACAGTTTAAGTCCTTTATCCACTTTGAGTTTATTTTTCTGTATGGTGTAAGTTGGTGGTCTAGTTTCATTTTTTTTGCATGTATCTGTCCAATTTTCCCAATTCCATTAATTGAAGAGACTGTCTTGACTGCATTGTATGCTTTTATCTCCTTTGTCAAATATTAATTGGCTTAGGTCAATTTCTGGGATTTATGTTCTGTTCCACTGGTCTATATGTGTTCTTGTGCTAGTATCAGGCTTTGTAGTATAGCTTGATATCTGGTATTGTGATACTTCTAACTTTGTTCTTTCTCAAGATTTCTGCAGCTATTTGTGGTCATTTTTGTATTTCAGATGAATTTTTGGAGAGTTTCTGCTAAGTCTTTGAAGCATGCCCTTGGTATATTAATGGGGATTTTGCATTGAATCTATAGATTGCTTTGGGTAGTTTGGGCATTTTAATGATTTTGATTCTACCAATCCATGAACACGGTATGTTCCTCCATTTCTTTATGTCTTCCTCTATCTTTTTTTTTTTTTTTCAGCGAAGGACCTTTTCCTTGTTGTTTCTTTTTATTTTCTAGGAATTTTATAGTTTCAGGTATTACAATCAAGTTTTCAATCCATGTTGGAGTTAATTTTTGTGGGTTATGTAAAAAAGAGGTCCAGTTTCATTCTTTTGCATGTAAGTATCTAGTTTTCTCAGCACCAGTATAAAAGAAGATCACCTTTTCTTCATTGTGTGTTCCTGGTGCCCTTGTCACAGATTACTTGACTGTATATGTAGAATTTATTTCTGGGCTCTCTATTCTGTTCTATTTATCTACTAGAAGCCCGATGCATGAAATTTGTACAAGGGGCTCAGCCCTCGCAGTCCCAGCTTCATCCGGAATGTCGTCCGAAAGGACTTTGGAAGGTCATTTGGCTGTCTGGTCTAATTAGCATATTACCCTTTTATTATTATAGATGTATCTGTGTTTGTGCCAATACCATGTTGTTTGATTACTCTAGCTTTGTCATATAGATTGAATTAGAAAGTGTGAGGCCTTCGGCTTTGTTCTTGTCAAGATAGCTTTGGCTATTCAAGGTCTTTTGTGATTCCATAAGAATTTTAGAATTGCTTTTCCTATTTCTATAAAAAATGTCATTGAAATTTTGATAGAGATTGCAGTGACTCTGAAGGTAATTTGAATAATATAAACATTTTAATATTTAATCTTCAATCAATGAAGATTATTTTTCTCTTTACTTCCATTTTTTATTTCTTTCATAAATGCTTATAGTTTTCAGTATGTAGAACTTTTACCTCCTTGTCTCAATTTATTCCTAAATATTTCATTATTTTTGTTGCAATTTAAAATGAATACTATGCTCTTAGATATTTATCATGAATCACTTTAGTATTTATATATTTAATAGTTTGCATTACATTCCTATCACTCAAATATTATAAAGAGAAAAAGTGAATAGTCTATCTTTCACCATCTATACCCTAAACAAGGTATTTTGGGATATTTTTATATCAATACAAAAGTTATTCTTTTTTTTTTCAGATGCAGAGTATTCCATTGTGTGTGTGTGCGTGTGTAGCATTATATATTTAAACAATCCCTTGTCAATGAACATTTAGATTTTTATAATATACTGATAACAAAAAGCAGTGCTCCTGTGACTACTTTGTACAAAAATAATTTTTGCATATAGGCCAATATGTACATATGATAAATTTATAGAAGTTGAAGTTCTGGATCAAAATATATATTTATTGTTTTGATATATAATGCTACATGAAGATTGTTCTATTTGTAACCATTTATACTTCTACCACATTGTGTCTGTATTGAGGACAAAAGGGCGAATTGGTGAATGGCATGACCATGTCATCTATGAGGAACATTTACAGTGGCTGCTGGTACTCAGTTGCCCATCAAAATCTGGGGCAAGAATCTAGCAAGGCTGGTCATCATATCCTGATTCAGGAATCTGGCCTTTGTACGGTGGAGTTTTTAAGCAACATAATTGAAGTAGTGTCAGCCCTTTATTGTTTTAGCCACAGTCAAGGCCCTGGGTCCAAACCCTGTGTCAAAGCAGCTGTGTGATGTGCCAGTGCCTGTCCTCCATTCCTTAAATGCTACCTCAGCACTTATTGATTGGACCTTCCTGCTTGCATGATTAAGGGAATGAGGTTTGAGACTTGTTGCAGCTGTACAGAAGCTGTGGTCTCATCTGCCATCTCAGCTTTTACTAGTATTGTCTTGAGAATTTTGCATTGGCTGGTTTCCATGGAATTTTGCACAAGGTCAGCATGCAAATAATTGACTGAGATATGTTAACCCTTATCTCCTGGTCTCTTTCTTCAGACTCTCACCAGCTCTTCATGTTGAGCTGTGGTACTCACTAATGCTGAGGCTCTTCCATGTCCCTTTGTACTTCATCTTCTGGTTACCTATGGTAGGCCATCAGTGTCCTCCATATGGCCCCCAAATTGGCCCCCTGACTGCATCCAAGTCCTCTATAATGAGTAATTTGAATAAATCAAGAACAAAATTAATTTTGCAATTGTAGAGGCTTGCTTCTCCAAGGTCATGCTTTTCTCAACACTTAGGATCCCAGAGCACTTTCTTCTTTAGACTTCATTTTGCACTAAGTAGGCTAATAAAAGGATTACCACTTTTCATCAATTGTTCAATTGTTCTGTGAATATTTATGTGGAATCCGAAGAATTGGCTTCTTTTCTACTTCTGATAGGGACTAATAGGGAGACAGCTCATGGATTTTAAAAAGGCAAAATCAAATTTAATCTGATTTATAGTTCAAGACCCTTGAAGTTACAATGAGCTTTGCAGAAGGCCTATCTGATTCTACCCCTCCCTTTCATTAAAAGGAACAAAATGAGAAATGAGATAAATAATTTTATGGAGAAAATGTTTTAAAAAGTGCTTATTAAAAGAAATTTATTTGTAATTTCCCCTTTCTCACCTTATGTTTAAAGGTTTCTGCAAGATACAGAGATTGGAATCTTATTTTCTGTCAGGTTGGGTATTTGTTGAGGTCAAAAATCTATGGACCCATTTTTGTGCCACTGGAGAAAGAAATGTCAAGAAATTACAGAATGGCATAACAAAATCTTCCTTCTCTCTCAGATTTCCTGTGGAGTAAAAGCTAGGGAGGCAAGATACCTGGGTTTTCCATGGTTTTTAATCTGACAAAAGAAGGAGGTCAAGCACTAGCTGTTTGGATAGCTCAAGAAGTTGACCTGCTGTGTAAAAGACCTGCCTTGGTGAGAGGGAAGGCATCAGCTTCTATAATTAGGAGAGTGAGAGGAAGTGCCAGTGATGCTCTTGAAGACCATCCACTGTACACTGTAAAAGACCGGCAGCAGGGGCTGTCTAGGTCCAGAGAGCCAGAAGAAAACACAAGACTTATTTGTACATGGAGATATTTTTTTTAGTGTATGTTTTTTATTGATTTTAGAGAGAGAGGAAGGGAGAGAAAGAGGAAGAGAGAAAGGGAGAGAGAAAGAGAAGGAAACATCAATGTGAAAGAGGAAATCAATCTGCTGCTTCCTGCATGCCCCCCACGGGGGATAAAGACTGCAACCCAGGCATGTGCTCTGACCACAATCGAACCTGTAACCTCTCTCTGCGTAGGACATGCTCAAACAACTGAGCCAAACTGGCCAGTGCTGTACATGGTGATCTTGGTAAGATATTTTATATACAAACTAGAGGCCTGGTGCATGAAATTTGTGCACAGGAGGGGGGTTGTGTGTCCCTCAGCCCAGCCTGCACCCACCCCAATCTGGGAACCCTCGAAAGATGTTCAACTTCCCATTTAGGCCCGATCCCACCAGGAGGATTGGGCCTAAACAGGAAGTCGGACATCCCTCTCACAATCCAGGACTGTTGGCTCCCAGCTGTTCGCCTGCCTGCCTGCCTGCCTGCCTAATTGCCCCTAACCACTTCTGCTTGCCAGCCTGATCACCCCCTACCTAACCACTCTCCTGCCAGCCTGATAGACACCTAACTGCTCCCTGGCCAGCCCAATTGCTCCTAACTGCCCTCCCCTGCTGTCCTGGTCACCCCTAACTGACCTCCCCTGCAGGCCTGGTCGCCCCTAACTGCCCTCCCCTGTTGGCCCGATCACCCCTAACTGCCCTCCCCTGCCAGCCTGGTTGCCCCTAACTGCTCTCTCCTGCCGGCCTGGTCACCCCTAACTGCTCTCCCCTGTAGGCCTGGTTGCCCCTGACTGTTCTCCCCTGCCAGCCTGGTCACTCCTGACTTCCCTCCCCTGCTGGTTTAATCGCCCCCAACTGCCCTCCCCTGCTGGTTTAATAGCCCACAACTGCCCTCAGCTGTTGGCCATCTTGTGGTGGCCATTCTTGTGTCCACATGGGGACGGCCATCTTTGACCACATGGGGGCGGCCATCTTATGTGTTGGAGTGATGGTCAATTTGCATATTACCTCTTTATTATATAGGATATCAGAACTTTAACCATGTATTTCTTATCACAGTCTCCAGAAAGTAAAGTCTAATACATTTTTATATCAGTAAACCAGAGTTGTATAAACATTGTGGTTTAAAAAGTTGCTGTATATAGATGACATTATCTCAAAGTTAAATAATTATTTTTCAATTTGAAGTTTGGAGTATTAACTTTGATGATGAAAAGATATTTCTACTTAGTTGAGGAATGACATTACACTGCTTTTATTTTATAGCAGAGCTTTGGGTTAAAAATTATATGTTATAACCAGGAAACATAGAAGATAATTATAATTATAACCAGGAAACACAGAAGATAATTATTGAATCTGCATATGGACTTCTGGTCTATATTGTTTTTGCTTAAAATTTATGTTACAGAAGTCCGAGTTCCTTTTTGAGGGTATAAATAAAAATGTACTCACATTTATGAATGTAATATCTTTAGGTTTATAAATAAGTGTTTAGACTGGCAGCAGCTATCAGGGCTTAAGGCAAGAACCAGATTTCTCTGTCCAATCCTTGAAAATGTTATCTTCATTTTGATTCCCATGAGTATTTATTTCATAATAAATACTTTTTGACAACAAAGTTTATATTTATTCTCATTATAAACCTAATTTTTTCTCTCTAGTATAGGCTATCCTAAGGACTGTTAACTTAATTGATAGAGAGAATGGATTTATGTATTTTTTATGGAAGTGTTGTTGGCTACCTTATGACAAATTAGAGTGCATTCCATGATCATTTAAGCTTTCTTCTTTTTCCCAATCCCATTTAACAAGCAACATCTCACATGGAGATTTAATGTTTATAAAGATCTTTAAAGTGTGTAATTTGTTTTAATTTTCACAATTTTGTGAGTTAGACCTTGTTATCATCATTTTATTTTGAGAAAATTGAAGCTTAGAGAGCTCAAGAGACTTGTCTGAAGCTACAAGGTAAATAAGTGGCAAGAGCTGAGGTCAGACTCCAGAAAGATTCTTAATATTGGCATTTAGTGTCTCAGGGCATTGATTGTACCTTGTAATCTAAGGAGATTTTAGAGTTCCCTGTCCCCAAACTGATATTTTACTTTCCCAGTGTTTGTAGGAGTTTGACTTCAACTCTGGGTGTATGTCATTGGACTCTACTAGAAAATTCCTTGTTCAGGGTCCTGGGAGATTTTGTGGTGCTTTCCTTGGGATTTTAGTGTCTGGGAGTCATTATCAAGTATAATCAACCTAAACATCTTTTGAGCAGGTGGTTAAAATTGTGTTTGAATGGACTGATTTTAGTTGATTACTTTAAAAATGTTTTTATTTCAGGTAATGCATGTTGCCGATGTTGAACTTTAAAGTAACCTTCCTTCCTGAAGGAATAAATACTGACTTAAATGTTTATTTGAATTGTATTTGTTGTTAAGATAGTACATTTAAAATATTCTAAAGCAATTGTAAATTTTTGGAGCTTGAGGTATAGCATTTGTCCCTAAATAATTAGACTTCTGACACAAACCCCTTGACAAAGGCAACTTGCTTTGGAAAGCTGAGCATATAGTCTCACAAAGTTCTGAGTTCTGGATACAGAGAACAAACTGATGATTGCCAGAGGGGAAGCAGGGTGAGGGTACAAAATGGTAGTTAAAGAATAGTCACAGGGATATAAAGTATAGCATAAGGAGTAGAGTCAATAATATTGGAATAACTATGTAGGGTGCCAGCTGGGTACTGGAAATATTGGGGGTATCACTTTGTAAAGTATGATTGTCTAACCACTATGCTGTACACCGGAAACTAGTAAAAATAATATAAAATGTATGCTATAGTTGAAAAAAATTAAAAATAAATAAATAGATGAAATAAAAGTTTGCATATGTATAAACAACAACAAAATGTCCTGAGTTGTAGCTACTCTTGCCTGTCTCTGAAACCTTGCAGTTCATGGAACCTCTTCCCAAGCTGGTAGTAGGAAGCCAGCATGTTGAAAAAACCCAGTTGTCAGGACCCTAACAACTTAAACCCTGTTTTTATCTGCTTTGCTGCCTCCTATAAACGAAATATAATGTGGCCTGTGTGTGTGTGTGTGTGTGTGTGTGTTGTTTAAAGATTTTACTGTAAGTGTTTGGAAGAGTCTGCTTCTGAGAAATGATAGAGAAAAAAGGGGAACCTGTAAGCCATGGTAAAGAGCCTGCCTGCCATGCTTAGCCTTTGCTTTCTCTTAAAATGAAAATCAGCATTTGTAAAGGAGTAGAGAAATGCTAGGTAGGAATAATTCTTTCAAAGCTTTTTAGCTACAAGGAAAAGTTGATTTTATTTGATTGATTGTCACCAGTTTGGTTCAATTGAAATAAGCCTGAAAACTTCAAATGTACGACTGAATTTTCTGTCATCTGGCAGTACCCCTGTGTGTTTTATTCCCTGTGCAGTGGAAACAATTTAAGTGCAGTCACTTAAAACAAAAGGTTATTTCAACAGTTTTAAGTATACCAACTATCACAGTTCTAACTTAAGTGAACTTGATAGGGTTTGTTTTTTTTTAAATCATGACTAAATTGATTTAAAAAAGAAACCCCAGAAGCTTTAACATTTTGTGCTAAAATATGCTTATTATTGATTAAAAACATGTTGGATGTTCTTATGTCTTTAACTATATCTTGGTTGTTGTGTTATTTCCAGGTTGAGGGCAATAAAAATATGATCATTCATAGCCCAGACTATTGACTTTCTGCAGATCAACAAAGGTCCTGTCCCCTGCAGGCATTTATTTTCTCTTGTGTTTACTCCTAGATATTCAACCAACAGCTTTGACTAAGTTGACAAATGTTTGCTGTATGACTGTGGGATTGTGTGGGATTATGTGTGCATAAAGTGTATATGTACAGGTCTGTGACTTTGTGGTTTCAGCTGAGCCGTTTTATTTTGGTACTAGAGGCCTGATGCATGAAATTTGTGCAAAAGTAGGCCTTCCTTTCCCCAGCTGCTAGCACCAGCTTCCCTCCAGCACCTGGCACCTGGGCTTCCCTCAAAGAGGGAGGCCCTGCCCACCCACAGCAGCCCACCAGTCGGTGGCCTGGGCCTCCTTCCGTGGGGCGATCATGGGGTGATGGCCAGGCCCCGGACCAATCACATCACATTCGCCTTGGCTGGTCTGGCGCCAGTGGGTGTCATAGTGTGGTCCCGATGGTTGTTCCGCTATTCAGCCGTTGAGTCAATTTGCATATTACACTTTTATTATATAGGGTTATAGAGGCAAAGTACCTCTTGCTAGTTTTTCATCTGAGGAGTGCTGGCGTACTATGCCCCTTTGGTAAGCTGGCTGAAGTCAAAGGTGCAGTTGTAGAATTTTGGGCAATAGAAACTGAGAGTGATTACCTCTATCTTAAAATAAACTAGGACCCAAGTTGAATTTAGTTTTACAAAATGTAAGACCAGAAAAAGAACATAGTAATGTCCTTGTGAACTTATGACATTATTTTTCTTCCATTCTAAAAGATAACACAATGTTTGAAATGGTAGGTAGCTCCCCTTGTGCCATTTATCATATGCTACAATGAAATGGACATGCGCTGTTATCTGGATGAATCACTGACCATCTCCCATTGTCATGTTAGCTTTAGAAAAATTTGAAGATAGCCAGGAAGTTTTAATGTAGTATACATGGTCTTTCTGTAAGCTGAATGTCCAGGAAAGGGTGTTCATTATGTCTTTTGTCCAATGTTCATGGAGCCATAGGAGAGGCAAACATTAAACACAGACATATAAATGCATACACAACTGTACAATGACAAGTTGACAAATGCTAGAAAGGAGAATTACTTTACCTGAGGAGAGTCTACAATTAGAGGATTTGACCTAGTTCTGGAGGTCAGGAGGTGAGGGAAGTTCACCTGAAGAAGTATCTTAGAGTTGAGCTCTGCAAGACCAGGTGGAGTTACTCCATGGAGAAAAGAGGAAAACAGAGGTAATAGCTATGTAAGGATGAGTGGAGAAAACACATGGGAGTACTCTATAATAGAATAGGCCATATTGTATTGAATGTGTTCAATTATTGTCTTAAAACTTTCTAGTTTGAAAGGAGAATATAGTAACTTGTGTGGATGTCCATCAACATTGAATATTACTTAAAAACCAATGAATTTTAACCTGTATGGTATCCAAACAACATCCTTTTATATTTGTTCTAAGTTTCTAGCTACCAGAATTCCAAGTATACTCAGCTTTTTTCAATCCCCAGAAAAAGCAGTAAATTTAGGATAGGTTGAATCCTTGGAAAGGTCTGAGTTAAATCAATAAACATTAGCTTCAATTTCTAGTCACTGTTTTTACAGTTCTAGATATTCATATCTTGTTGTTTTGATCCAAACGCAGAGCCATCAAGAGAAAGATGTACTGACCTATTAATGTGCTTTAGTTTAAGATGTATAATTACTGGAAAATAAGTTGTTATTTTAAATATATTTTTGATAATATGTGAATCATTAATGGTCAAGATGATTAATAGTGCTGCTAACTATAGAATAGACATGCCCATTGCTGAAGTATTTAAAATCTGCTAAGGTTCCATGTCTTTCATCAGCATTGTGTTAATTGCGGGATGCCAAAGAAGAATGAATACACAGACAGACTGTGAATTCCTAGATTATGCATCTATCATTATAATGAGCCAGGGATTTTTTAACTCATTCTTACATTAGGTTATTTTTAAAACAAGGGATTAAATTATGTGTGCTGTGCTAACTGTGCTAAAGTGTTTCAAAAATTTTTGTGCTCATTTCTTAGTCGAAGTCAAGAGTCTATGCACCATCTCAGTGACTGACTGGTTTGGTTAAGAAAATATTTGGCTCCAAGAGATTTTTTTCAAGGATTGCTACTGTACAGAAGCCAAGCACTCATCTTTCTGACTGGCTGTTACATCACTGAACACTATCTACTATATGCCTCATAATGGAAAAGAAAACCCTGTGCAAGTAAATATTTCCACTTTATTAAAGGGTACTGAGAGATTTTAAAATAAATGTGAACTCATTTATAGATAAGTCAAATTATGAATATGATTTTAAATATATCTTTATATTTCGTGTCCTTGGGACAAACACATTGTCCTTAGACCTGTGCTGTGTGAAGGCTGATGTAGCACAACGATGATGATGGTGATGATGATGAAATGTTTATGGTTTTACAACATTTTTGGTTTTACAATCCTCACAACTGCTCCAGTATCTGAGCCATTTTGGAGATGGGCACACTGAGGCACAGAACATTCAAGTGACTTGTACAGGTTGCATAGTACATTGGGAGTACAGGATCTAAAGCACCTTATCATTAAATTTGTGACATCTATTCACCACATTTTCTCCTATTATCCACCACATTTTAAAAATGGCATGATCACTTCACTCCATCAGTGAAACCCTTTGGTGGAAGCTCATTTGGTCCAGGACAAGGTTTACAATTCTCAGAAAGGAATAGGAACCATTTCATGATCAAACCACCCACCAGCATCCTGTCCTCAAAATACAACAGAATGGAGGAGAATTCTTGGACTCCATCCAACTGAAAAACAGAACTGGGTCTCAGTCTCAAGACAAGCTCAGTGTTAAGCAGTATGTTAACAGTCTATTCTGGTTTTACTTTTTACAAATCTAGAGCTACTTCTTTCTATACTCAAAGTGCAGGGACCTTGAAATTCAGTGATCTTTTACTTCCTGTACTTTGCACTTGAGATTGTCAGAGCTCAGCATGCCCTCCTACTTTTCTACATGTCTTCTTTAAAATGTAGTTCAAATATGGGTTGTTTGGAAAAGCATTCTCTAACCTCTCCAGGCAGAGATCACTGCCCCTATCTTGCCCCTTTTCAGTCTGAGTTCATGCATTATTAAACCGTTACCCTCATTCACTGCTGGTGGAAATGTAAACTGGTACAACCACTATGAAAAGTATGGAGGCTCCTCAGAAAATGAAGAATAGAATTACCATCTGACCCTGCAGCCCCTCTTCGGTGTATGTATTGGAAAAGTTTGAAAACATTTATTTGCAAAGATATATGCACCGTTATTTTCATTGCAACATTATTAACCAGTTTACTGCTATGCGTCCAAAATGGTAACCATCCCCACACACCACGATATTTTGAATTTAATTTAAAAAATCAATTTGTGATGACTATTATAAAAGTAAACATATTACAATTTGGGTGTTCTTGAATATTTTCAGTTGAAAATTCTCACAAAAAATGATTTTTAAAGTGTCTGTAGACGCTTATGGTGTACAAAGGGTTAACAGTGACCAAGACATGGAAGTAATCTAAGTGTTCTTTGCTGGGTAATTGGATATAGTGGATGTGGTACATATATACAACAGAATACTACTCAGCCTTAATAAAGATGAAACACTGCTATTTACCACAATATGGGGGGATCTTGAGAATATCATGCTAAGTGAAATAAGTCAGAAAAAGTCAAGAACCATATGATTTCACTCATGTGTAACATAAAAGTGAAAGCAACAAGTGAACAAGAAAAAACAAACAAACTCATAGTGTGGTTAGTGGACACGTAGTGCAATATTCAGATGATGTATCACAGAACTGTACACTTGAAACCTGTATCATAATATTAACAAACTAGAGGCCCGGTGCACAGATTCGTGCACCAGTGGAGTCCCTCTGCTTGGCCTGTGGGGATTGGGTCAAAACTGGCTCTCTGACATCCCCCGAGGGGTCCTGGATTGCGAGAGGGTGTAGGCCAGGTCGAGGGATTCCTGCACTGGGCCTCTAGTATGTATATAAGATCTTTGGTTAATCTCTTCCTGCCCTTTCTCTCCCCGCCCCCCCCCCCCCTCCGAGATTTATCAGTCTTCATCAGTCTGTTTCATGCTTCCATGCCTGCGGTTTCTGCTCCTGTATTGCACTTCTGACCCCTGATTGTCAGTGCTCATCATAGCTATTGGCCAGTTGGCCAGTTGCTTAGGCTTTAATATACATGGATATCATCCCAATAGCCTGGCTGGCATGGTTCAGTGATAGAGTGTCCACCTATGAACCAGGAGGTCACAGTTTGATTCCAGGTCAGGATTCATGCCCAGGTTGTGGGCTTGATCCCCATTAGGGGGTGTGCAAGAGACAGCCTATCAATGATCTCTCTCATCATCTATGTTTCTATCTCTCTTTCCCTCTCCCTTCCTCACTGAAATCAATAAAACTATATTTTAAAAAAATGTCATCCCAATAACTTTAATTAAATAAACCTTTACTACATTGTGATTATTTACTGGATTTTTCTATCTCCCTCATCAGAAAGACACCTGTGAGGGAAACTTGCTAGAGGTTCATTTCTGTCGTGGTTCTTCCTACATTTTCTTTTTCAGCTCCTCGTGTTCTTCTCTGGTCTAAGCTGGACTCTACTGTCCCCCACAGATTCGACTGGACACTGTTGTGTCAGGTCTTTGCAGAGTTTTTAGACCACGAAGTTGTTTAATGTTTAGATTTAAAGTAATAATAGCAAAATTATAAAGTATTTACCATCCTATGGACTTCACATGTCTTAAATTGATGCTTTTCAAACTGTCACATGACCCATGTGAAAATTTTATTAAAATGCAGACTTCTGGACAGGGCCTGAGATTCTTCCTTCCCAATGAGCCAGTGCTGCTGATCTGTTGATCACTCTTTCAGTTATAAGGTAGTAATTGCTGAGTACTCAAAATAACCTAATGAGATAGATATTAAAATTAACCCCATTTGAAGAGAGCAACCAAAGAACTTGTATGCATGTATACATAACCCATGGACACAGACAATAGGGTGGTGAAGACCAGGGGTGGGGGGCGTGGGTGGGCTAGAAGAGGTCAATGGCAGAAAAGGGAGACAAAGTTATACTTCCAACAATAAAGATTTAAAAAACATTAATCCCATATTTTTCTAGACAAGGAAACTGAAACAAAGATAGATTAAATACATAGCCCAAACTCACAAGTTCATAAGTGGTATTACCAGGATTAGACCCAAGTACTGACTCATATATAAGTATATATTTTGTTCTATAATTTATTCTTAATCCTGCCTCAACAGGAAATTGGGGAAACTTTCCTAACTGGGGAACTTTATAAAAACAAACCAACAGATTTCTAGTCCCAAGGCCTATGGAACAAACTGCTGGGCATGCAGCCCAGGAGTCTCTAGATTTAAAATGCCCATGTGATTCTGATAATCATCTAAGTTTGACCACCAGTATTAGACAATTCTGACTTCTGGCAGAAAGAGAACAGCTACTTCAATAGCTCTCAGCCCATTAATCAAAGAAATGTCTCCAGGGTTATTCCTTCTACCATAAATATCACTGTAGGCTGCAGCTGCTTAGGGCTTTGCTATTTAGCTACTTCATGCCTCTTAGGTTCGGGCACATTTGTGCATACCTAGGAACTTCATATTTGTGAAGCGTATCTGCAGACATGCTGTCTGCTAGAAATCAGATGTTGCCATAGTGGGAAAACAAGTTACTAAAACATGCTTGATCAAATCTCTGAGACATTGCTACAAGTGTTAGATAAGTTTTTGAAGATATGCCAAGTAACAAATGAGAAAAACAGTTGCTGGTTTCAGAAATATTTTGGAAGTGTCTAATAATTTAAATTTAGCATGGAAGGTAATTTTACTTATTGGACAGAAGTGATTTATAAATAATCCCGAAAAATTAAGCAGCTGGACAGGCATAGGACTTGCATATTTCATGATTTTTAAATGATTCCAAAGCTGATTCAAAATAAATCTGAACAGTTTGAAATAGTTTCACTTATCAGAAAAAGTTCACTCAATTGCTATAAGAACTTCATGTTTGCTTATTTTCTGTATAGATGATTATTCTACTGAAATTTTTATTTTCAATGTAAAAAGGATCATATATCTGATATTATATATCTGAGGTTTCTCAACTTATTTGAAATTTAGTCCTATATGTCTTAAGATAAATGAATATCAGAGTATTTTGAAAGTGACAGAAACAACCTTTCTAGAAAGTAATTGTCCTGCTTTCCAGTACAGCAGGCATGTGGATTGTAATTTAGTTTAAGAATATTGACCCTTTCAATTTCGAGAACTAGTTCCAAGGAAAAGTGAATAAAATAGATTTTGAGTCACTGGGACAGTAACATTTGCAGAATGGATTTGGAGGACAGAAGCTGAGGTAGGAGTTTAAAAAGTACTGTCACAAAAATAGGATGAGAACTGAGAGAACGATTTTGGAGGCTTGAGGGAACCATACAGTAAAGCATGAAGTTAATTGATGCCTTAATCTCTGGTTACCCAAGAAGAGGACACAGTTAATTTTTAAAAATCAATTATTGTTATTTTTTATTGTTAGAATATATTTGTTTATACTAATAGTTTTTGGCTATTGCTTAAAGAATTTTACACAGCACAAAACTTTTTAAAATGTGTGAAGAAAGCCTGTATAAAATTGAGGTTACGTTCTTTGAGAGCACTTATCATGCCTATCCACCAGTATATTCTTCTAAGCCTGTTGAGTTTTCCGTTTTTGTTACATAATAAATACCTATTGAATGAATAAACAGTGTGACTATAAGTGTACTTCTACACATTACCTATGTGAAGCCCTGAGTTGATTTTTAAGTAATTGAACATATTTTATATGTTAAATTTCCCTCAGTATTTTGACTGAGGTTGAAGTTGATACTTGTTTTCATAAATATAAAATATAGAGTGGGACAGTAATCTGGCCCTCAGTGTCTAAGACATGGGTAGAGAGAAGAAAAATGCCTAACAGATTTTTAATTGGTGAACTATATCTAAAACACATGTAGTAGATACTGCCATCTGAGAATCAGGCCTGTTTGAAAGTGTTGGGTTGCCAATAGTGCTTTGGTTCCATTAAGTGTGCCTGTCTATATATATTTTATTGTATTCACTTTTACAAATAGAATTTGTTTGTTTTAAATGAAAACAACAACAACTAAGTTATATACAATGTATTTGAAGGTACATTTTCCAATTTTTTTTTTTTGTTCCATTGCTTATTCTTTGTAGTCTGAACAAGAGGATTTAGCTTTCTTTTTTACTTTTAAGCCCAGTAGTCAACATTTTTCATCTTTAACTGTGTCTTGGGAAGATTACATGGATAATACCTCTAATTGCTCTTTTGTTTTACTTTGTAATTGCTACAATAAAATGGTTTGTGAATTCTGATGGGAAATGGGTTAAATCTGTAGAAATTTTTGTTTAAACATGTGCAATATAGAGAAGTTCAATAATACTTAGATGTCCAGGGACATTGTGCTGAAAGAATAAATAATAATTAGTGCAGCTTGATGTGTTTAGTTTTTCTGATAAATTGTCTTTAACCTGTGTTCATAGTATAAACTAGCAGATTTAGTATTTTGTCAAAGGGATAAAACAAAACAAAAGATATCTCTTTAACCTTTAGTAAATGTTAGATATTTAGTCTTGGTGCTATGCATTTAGAAATAGATATTCCTTTAAAAATCATTTAAATTAGAATATTTAAAAATATATACATTTATGTATTTCTATATATTTTAATTGGCATTGGGAGAAAGTAACTTGACAAAAGCTTTGGTTTGCCAAGTTGTTGATAATATACATAACCCTATATTAGTCATTCATACTGCTTTACAAAATATGAGAAGTATTTCAATCCAAGATACAGCTACAAGTGGTTACATGAGCATATATTACTCTACATCTCTGGCTTTTTATTTGTTGGCAGAAAAATTATTCAATGCAACAACTTGGGAAATAGTATCTTTTAATTCCTAGAAGTAAAACATTAAATGAAATATTTTAAATCATTGAAAAAATATATTTACTATATATAAAGTATAGCAAAGGAAATTATTATATTAAATGTATTAGTCCATTTTATGAGAGAATTCATATTTAAAATTAATATTTGTTATACATTTTACAGAGCTTATTCCCATGCTTTCAGGAAAATAAACAAAAACAGGGGACCTATATGTTTTTAAGTAATAGAAAGAGACTTCAATAATGAACTTAAGTTTTTTGTTTTGAGCATTACTATAGTACAGTGGTCGGCAAACCGCGGCTCACGAGCCGCTGTGGTTTGCCCCTCTGTTGACTAATGAGTTTGCCGACCACTACTATAGTACATAAAGCAAAAGGAAGTTAAAGGTTTGAGGATTCCTCGTGGAGAATTTATTACCTAACTTTGAAGTTAACATTGCAGAGTAGCCAAGAGTGCTGTGGTCACTCTCATTTGTCATGAAATTAAGAAGAAACTTTTCAATTAAAAAAAAAAAAGAGTAGTAGGTACTACTTTAAGGGAATATGTGAGCATTCACGTATTTTTAAATATCAACTGAGAAATGTATGTTATAATTTATGGTAATGTGACTACTATCCATTGCATGTTTTAACCTATGGTCGTTAATCTTTGACCATTGAAAGCCATTTTGCCACACCCTACCACGTTGGCTGTGGTTTGTGCCCATAAATTACTTGCTCAATAAACTTAATGGTGAAATCTGATTGCTTCTCTGAATCAAGTTTTGATCAAAGATTCATTTGTTTTAAGAAACTGTATTTAAGCACATGTGGAAGTGTTTGCAAAGTAAATGGATTGATTGTGCTGCAGTGTAGACATATGATCCGAATTATTGGATAAGTCAGCAAGCACTGGTTTCAGGAACCTTATTCCCATTTGATTACAAACTACATGGGTTCTATGTGAATGATGTTCTTAGTATTGCAATGCTATAGATTAACAATGTAAGATAGGCATGTTGGATCAGGGCACAGCCAATGATCATTGATTTAAAAAAACATGTGAGCCAAAACCGGTTTGGCTCAGTGGATAGAGCGTCGGCCTGTGGACTGAAGGGTCCCAGGTTCGATTCCAGTCAAGGGCATGTACCTGGGTTGCGGGCACATCCTCATTGAGGGGTGTGCAGGAGGCAGCTGATTGATGTTTCTCTCTCATCCATGTTTCTGACTCTCTGTTTCTCTCCCTTCCTCTCTGTAAAAAATCAATAAAATATACTTTAAAAAATAAAAAAAAAGACATGTGACAGTAGAAAGCAGAATGAAGTAGAGTGAGTGTTTATTATCTGTGTTTACTTGCTGGCTACTCGTACCCCATAATATTGTTCATAATAGTTTTTTGCCCTTGTCAAGTCTTTCGCTGCTTCAAATCTCCATATTGCCCAATATTTTTTAAAAGAAAGAATTAAAAACTCAAGCAGGAAAGAATAATCACAAGGTGGCATAATGCCAAATGCTGAATGTTGAATTAAGCTGGTGAAAGTGAAGACATTTTAATAAGTAAAGTTATTACTTTTTACACTGCTTTTGCCAGAGAAGCTGGGGAAGGTGAGCAGTAGAGAAGGGGGGTTTAAAAGTATTCCATATAAATTAAATTGGGAGACACATTAAGCAATTGTAACTAGTCTCCCAGAGATAAGAGGAAATCAAAGCAATTAAACTATCTGGTAGTGTGAAGTGCAAACCAAAAATATTCTCTCTCTCTCTCTCTCTCTCTCATCTCATAACTTTACATTAGATGGTGGTTTATGTCCTCAAAGGTTATACTTATGCACAATTAGTTTCTCACTGGCAGTGCGCTGGGTGATACCCTACCTCCATGAGCTCTCCATCACTACCCTTTACAACTCAACTTCCTCATCCATTCTGCACACAAATTTCAGATTAATTTTTGTCTTTCCCAACAGGTGGTACATTCTATTGGTTGCCTATCCAGTAGCCATAATTTCTTTTTCTTTGCCAATAGAACTGTAATTGAGTTAGAGAAGCAAAATACCCAAAGCAGAGTCTAAATCATGATAGGTCTAGTCTAATAATGGGAACCTATTTGCCCTTGCCAGTGGTTGGTTGAGGGTCGGCATGCAGCCCAGTTTTGGCCAGATGGATGTCATCAAATTTATGATGGGACCTTCTGCAATGTATTTTTCTCCCTGAGAAAGAAAAAGCTGAATAAAGAGGAGTTCCTTGTTCTTATGTATGAGGATATGAAGCCATCTCCTTAAAATTCACCATAGAGGGGATGATAGAGTAGAAGGAGGTTAACATATTAAACCTTGAAAATGCATTTCTCTGGACTTTTTAAGTAAACAATAAATGCTCCATGACATAAGCTGCTATTAATCGGTCTTTTTTTTTTTTTTTTGGTTGCAAATGCATTCTAAATAATTAATCATGTTACTTCTCCCTAAATGTCAAGGGGTTCCCATTAATAAATGAAGTGCCAACTCTCTACCCTGGCAGTCAAGGCTTTTTAGCATTATTTTTACATGAGTTTTCACTATATATGCATATAGCCAACCCCCCAGTCAAATTTACCTCTTGATCATTTTTCAGCATACTTTCAGTCTTTTTTTTTTTTCCCATTGTCCTTTGCTTTATAATTCCTTCTACCTGGATTGTCTTTTTTTTTTTTCCTGGTGCCTTCATCTACCTAAATTCTCAAGGTCTCATCTCAAATTCTACAACTTTCCTGATGTCTTTTTTTCATTTTTATTGATTTCAGAGAGGAAGGAAGAGGGATAGAGAGACAGAAACATCAGTGATGAGAAAGAATCATTAATTGGCCTCCTGCACACTGCACACTGGGGTTCGAGCCCACAACTTGGGCATAAGCCCTTGACTGGGAATTGAACCATGACCTCCTGTTCCAAAGGTCGACACTCAACCTCTGGGCCACACCAGGCAGGCCTGATGTCTTTTTTCATTGCACTTATTAGATATATATGTGTCTATATATCTATATTTATACACAAAGACACAAACACTCGACTCACACATAATATGTACACACATATTTTATGTATACATACATTGTGTTTTTTTTTTACCCTGTTTAGCATTTATTCCTCCTTTTCCTCATAATAGTAATCTGACATTCGTTTGAACTCATTCTTGTGCCTACCCTTAGCTCATGTATATGTGACATATGGTTAAGTCAAACAACGCACTTCTCATGCTTTCCCACCCTTGATCCAGACATAAGGATTTCTTCATAGATAACATGTAGCTTAATTAAGATCCATGAGGCTCAGACACAGATTGCTAGTTAGAACTTTTTTTGGGGGAAAAAAGTCTCTTTTTTGTTGTTGTTGAAATGTATTCAAAGAAGAGATAAAACTGAATTTTGTGGGAGTCACCATAAGAAACATCTTATCCACAAGGGAAGCCTAAATAGAAAGTGGAGTTATAATGGAGATGAGACTCTTATAACAATGTTGAGGTTAAAGCCATGGCATCATGGAATCTTTTTCAGTTAAGTGAGTTCATTTTTTTTTCCTTTAATGTTAGGCAGACTTAAGTCATACTGAAATAAAAGGGATCTAATCTCCCTCTAACAATTGGTCTGTTATTCACTTTTCACATACTGAATTAAATAATAGTATCTGGGTATGTCGCCTTTCTTTTACTGGTGTGTAAACTTCTATAGGTAGAAGGACTGTAAACCTGTTATTTCATTTAGCAAATTTCTCAGCTTTTTATTTAGTAGACACATCATAAATATTTGCTGAATTGATATATACTCTGAAATTTGGTATATCTTGGGATGACAGCCAATTTGAAATTTTCTAAGAATTTCCTTAGAATCACAGCATCATATTCTCAAAGTGCAGTTCTTTCTCATCACATGTTTGTGCTTTATAAATGTTCAGGAAATTTTGCATGTAACTCATCCCCTTCTTATCCACAATTCATCCTAAATTGTATTCTTTTTTTTTATTTCTATTTTTTTAATTTTGATTGTTTTAAGTAATACAAATAGTAGTACATATGTTTCCTTTTTTTTTCTTCCATTGACCTCCCCCCTACCTCCCCTACCCCCCATTACATGCCTTCACCTGCTATTCTTTTGACTTACTTAAAAGCAAATAATAATTTCCTCCTTTTCTTTTGAGTCATCTGCAACTTTAAACTGCTCCAATGCTCAGTGTTTAATTTTTAAAAAAGTTTGTTCTTTCTCTTTTTCTGCCCTCTGCTTCCCTCTCTCTCCAGCCATTGCTTAGTGATCTCATATGCTCTTATAGCTTTGAGCACCATTTACATGCTGACAACTGCCAAATTTGTATCTCTAGTTCAGACCCCTCCCATGACTTCAGTACACATAAATAAAACAGTGTACTCTATATATCACACTTGTAAGCCCCCCGCAAATGTCTCTTATATTACCTCACAAATCTACTTCTCTCACATTCTTCAAGTCATTTAATGGTGAATGCATATTTCCAGTAGTATAGATCATAACCTTGGAGTTATCCTTGATTCCTTTTTTTCTGTCACATTCCACAGCAAATCCATTTATATATCCTATAGGAGCCACTTTAAAAATATTTCCTGAAGGTAATCACAACTTATCACTTCTACGCTAATTATTCAAATCACCATTGTCTCTTACCAGGATTGCCATAATGGTCTCATGACTGATCTCCATTGCCCACCCCAACCCCTGTCATGTGCTCTTCTTGACATACTAATAGTAACGGTAATTAAAAAAAATATCAACAGATCTAATTTGCTCAAAACCAATCATTGACTAAATGTCCAGGAAATTTTTATATGGCTCCCTAAGTTCTCACCTTATTTTACCCTAATTTGACAAAAATATATCCCCAAAATAATTGATGGTAAAGTTAATAAAAATTAAAGTCCTCACAATAGTCTAAAAAGCCCTGGCCTTCCTACTATCTATTTGGTTTCTAACCTTTTGGCCTCTTGTAAACTACTCTCCAGTTACTCTGGTTTATTGGCGTTTATAGAACACAGCAGACAAATTCCTGCCTAAGGATATTTTACATTTTTTCTTCCCTCTGCCTGGAATATTTCCTCCTCAATTTACATGGTTTCTTTACTCACCATCTTTGGATCTTTGCCCACATCTTGCTATCCAAGGGAAGGTTGTTCTGACATTGAAGATGATAACCCATTCTGATCACTCACCACTTTGCTCCTTTATATCCAGAGCACTTACTACCAGAAATTCTCTCTTTCTTAGACCTCACTCCCTTCTTTTATATTCTTTGCTCTTTCTATTCTCTATTTCTGTATTCTTACCTCCCAAAATGATGGATATACTTATTTAAAGAAGGAATATATGAAATGCAAGATTTATGACTTTATTTTTAAATTACTTCTAATATTCATCTCTTATAATGTTGCACACTGAACAAGGGTTATAGATATTTAAAATTATCCTTTGGTCTTCCCCATGGCCTTTCTTGTCAAATATATTTGAGCTTTTTATTTCAGTTCCAATAAATTTGTTTGATTCTCAATATAAAATGCTGATGCTTCACCTTGAGGAACTCTTGTTTCTTCATCCTTATCATGCAAGCATTTATAGTGTTTTTGTAAAGTACTCCTTTTGATCATGATTTTATTTCTGAGTTAATTAAACTGGCTATCAGTGTTTTCTTATATCTCATTGAGTATTTTAAGAACTGCAGTCTTGAATTCTTTGTCATTCATTCATTCATTCACTCATTCATTTATTGTTAATCCTCACTCAAGGATATTTTTTTCCATTGATTTTAGATAGTGGAAGGCAGGGGGAGAGGCAGAGGGAAACATTGATGTGAGAGAGACACATCCATTTGTTGCTTCCTGCACAAGCCCTGACTTGTGCCCTGGATCAATACTGCTACTAAGGTACATGTTTTTGACAAGAATGGAACCTGAGACCCTTCAGACTGATGCTCTAGTCCAGTGGTTGGCAAACTCATTAGTCAATAGAGCCAAATATCAACAGTACAACGATTAAAATTTCTTTTGAGAGCCAAATTTTTTTAAACTTAAACTACTTCTAACGCCACTTCTTCAAAATAGACTCGCCCAGGCTGTGGTATTTTGTGGAAGAGCCACACTCAAGGGGCCAAAGAGCCGCATGTGGCTCATGAGCTACACTTTGCCGACCATGGCTCTAGTCCAAGCATGTCAAACTCAAAGGCTAACATGGGCCAAATAAATGAGGTATGTGACCCGTGGGCTGTGAGTTTGACATGCTTGCTCTAGCCACTAAGCCCAATCTGTTAGGGCTCTTTGTCATTTAAATCCCATATTTCCATGTCTTTAAGTTTATTTTTTGGAATATTTTTATTTCTTTTTTGAGCTGTCTGATTACTGTGGTTATGGTATTTGATGGATTCTTTCTCTGCCTAGGCAATTATGGGAATAAAATCTACTTTTTTTGAGTGGCACTTCTCTATTAGCAGATTGATAAGAAGTCTTTCTTTTGCTTTCCAGAGGTGGTGATGAAGAACAGTATTTTTAGTTTCTCTTGCACTATCTGGATTCTCCCATTTCTGGAGGGGGTGGGGTGGGGTGGGGAAATGCCCTGTATTTCTTGAGGAGGTAGGCTTCTCCTCTGTGACCAGTTGGTGGCAGAGTACCACCTCCGTGGGCGAATGTGGTGGGTAATTTCCAAGCCTATGAAATCCCAGAGCAGTTCCCAGTAACCAGAGGTTGCCCAGAGGACTTCCACAGGTGTCCCAAGTGCCCCCATTGTGGCTAACCATGATGGATGGGGGTGGGGTTAGCTGGGATTGGCCAGTTGGTGCATTTGTGGCTTTGTTCTCCTTCCAATAACGGTGACTGTCAGGCCTCTCCCTTCCCCATCCCGCCACCTCTGTATCTCCACTCCTATCACTGGGATTAGCCAAAGCATGCACCTGTCTCTTCAGTTCTCAGGGCTGCAGATAGTGTGCTATATAGCCCCTGACACTCACTACTACAGCTCTTTCTGGGGCCCACTGGTATTTCTGGGAGGGTGAGGTAGATGGCCAGGTTCCATGACTTTGTTTTTCTGCCTAGCAACAGCGACTGTCAGATAGCTGTGGCTGCACCTCTGCGCTCAGTCGCTGCCCCTTTCACTGGGTTCAGCAACAGTATGTGTTGACCATTCAGGCAAGGATGTTCTCTCTAGCTTTCTGCTCCTCAGGGCTTCAGAGAGTGCAGGCTGAAACCTAATTTCTCCTCTTCTGAGACCCAGACTGAGCTCCGGGTTGTGTCCTTGGCACCCGTCTCTGCTTTTCTCTCTTCCCTGTTTACTCAGTTTTGCTCACCTTTGGGTATTTCAATATCCAGAGCGCTCAAATATATTTGTGTGTTGAGCGGGAATCTTTTGCTGCATTGTAGCTTTTGAACTTGTTAAAACGTCAAGGTAAGAGACCAGGGGAACCACTCATACTGCCATTCTTTTGACATTTGTTTTCAACAACTTTTAATAGTGACTTTTCATCAGAATTTATGTTTATGACTTAAATCCCCAAAGGAAGTTATATTGCTAAATTATAGCAGGCATATTGATATGTGTTTTATTATTTTCCCAGTTTTGGAAATCCTACTACTTTTTGGCAAAATATTATGTAGTTAAGAACCTTTACTGTCAGGAAATAGTTTATGAATTCTGTACTAAATTCCTCCTGGGACATTTTAAATACATGCAATATAATACAAAATTTCATTATTGTGAGCATTATTCAGCTTTTTAAAGTATTGAACAAAGTGCTCTTAAACTGGAATCTGTCTGCATCTTTTTTTTTAAAGAGAAATTAACAAGTATTAAAAGAACCCTGAAGAAAAGCATAGTGACTTGAAATTCAATAAAATCTATCACATCTAGAAATTCTTGCAAAACACACTTTTATTATTAATGTTGCTCTTTAAAAATAGCTCGTCTGCCTACCAGCCCAATCACCCCTAACCACACCCCTGCCAGCCTGCTTCAGTTTGACTCCTGGCTCCGTTATTTAACTACTGTCAGTACTGGGCACGTTATTTAACCTCTCTGCATTTCATTTTTTTGCATCTATATGTTTAAATATATTTTTATTGATTTTAGAGAAAGAGACAGAGGGAGAGAGGGAAGGAGACAGAAACATCTTCTCTGTATATCCCCTTTCTCTATTGGCAACATTCATTTTCTTCATGCCCTCTTACTTTTCCACCCCTTTTTCATTTAGGCAACTGTTTGAAGGCAGAGCAATCCCATGCCTTACAAGATGTATAATGAGGTGAGGGCCTTTTAACTCATGAAGAATAAACTCATTTCTAATTCCTTTGGACCTTAAAAAAGTAGTATGGGCAGGTTTTAAGTGTTCTACATCCATTTTATCTAAGTTCTGTTTTGTAACCATTCCCTTATTCGCCGCAGAGGTCCTCAAACTTTTTAAACGGGGCCAGTTCACTGTCCTCAGCCCATTGGAGGGCCGGACTATAGTTTAAAAAAAACACCTATGAACAGATTCCTATGCGCACTGAGGTCCCAGGACGAGTAGGCTGCTAAGCAGGACAGGTAGCGGCACCTGGCGGGTGGATAAATGTCCTCGGTGGGCCGCATTTGGCCCGCGGGCCATAGTTTGAGGACCCCTGCACGCTTATTGGATCAGGTATTCATTAGAGGGCATCCAAGTGAGTGGTGCTGTTGCTTCCTTAATGATTTCTACTCATCATTTGGATTTTAGAAATATTTTCAGGGTAATTATGGCCTTTAAAGCAGAAAAATAGTATCTGATTTACAAAACTACTGAGAGCTTTGGGAAACGACAAAGGAAGTGTCATGCTCATATTCTGCTGAGAAGTGCATTTAGAGATTTAGTTTTTATTTTTGTTTGAAAACATATACATAGGACAAGACAAATATTTTTAAGAATAAATAATTTGATAAGGGTAGTCAGTAGAAAATAACTTTAATGCTTCTTTGAGAAATAAACTAGATTTTAATGTGTAAGCTGAATGCATACTGCTCTAAAAGTGACAATATCTGCTGTCTCCTAAATAATTTCAATACCATGAAAAAGAATTGCTTTACACTTTGCATTATTTGTCAGTCAAATATAGGCTAAGGACAATATTACACAAATTTTGAATCTCTGTTCCTTTCTATCAAAATTTTATATATCTGGCAACACTAACACTTTCTGAATAATTTACTATATGAATCATTCAGAATCTTAATCTATGAAATATTAATGGCCTGGTGCATGAAATTTGTGCACGGGGGTGTGTGTGTGTCCCTCAGCCCAGCCTGCACCCTCTCCAATCTGGGACCCCTCAAGGGATGTCCGACTGCCCAGTGGGATCGGGCCTAAACGGGCAGTCGTACATCCCTCTTACAATCCAGAACTGCTGGCTCCCAACCATTCGTCTGCCTGCATGCCTGATTGCCCCCAACCGCTTCTGCCTGCCAGGCTGATCACCCCCTAACCACTCCCCTGCTAGCCTGATTGATGCCTAACAGCCCTCCCCTGCTGGCCTGGTTGCCCCCAACTGCCTTCCCCTGCAGGCCTGGTCCACCCCAACTGTCCCCCCCTGCAGGCCTGGTTACCCCTAGCTGCCCTCCCCAGCTGGCCATCTTGTGGTGGCCATCTTGTGTCCACATGGGGGTGGCCATCTTGTATATTGGAGTGATGGTCAATTTGCATATTATCTCTTAATTATATAGGATTGCTGTGATCATTTATAACAATTTAAATACTTTAATTAGATCTTATATCCAATTAACATGCAACAAAATAATTCTCAGTTTAAGGTTTTGAAGTTGCAATAACTTAAATGAGATATTCGTTGCATTTACATACATTTTGCTTACAATCTAAGAAGGTGATAGTATGTCTAAAATCTAATAAATGATAGCCATATGACTGTATTTAGTTAGACTATTATTACCTAATTTTGGGGATCAATGGATTTCTTGGGAGAATTTTTAATTCCCCAAGAATTAAAAGAAGAAGAGGAGTAAGTCAAATAGACCTAATCTGATATATTTTTAAATATATAGAGATAAACTGCTATTATTTTATGATAGAAATTGGTTTGATTGACTACATAACTGATATTGGATAGGAGCAGTCAAATGTAATGTACAATGGAACATCAGGGATGATTTGGATAATTCATGCCCCAGATGCAACAAGTGGCAGAGATCACACTTGTACTTAATGTTCTCATTTATTGGTAAAATCTGTCTCTTACTCAGTAATATATCTGAGCCTCCTCAGATTTAAAGATTAATGTAATGGGAATGATAATACTTATTTTCCAGGATTGTTGAAAGGATCAAATAAGGAAATGGATATAAAATATTGTCATATCCTATATAATAAAAGCCCAGCACCTGAAATGGTGGAATGACCAGAATGACCAAAGACCAGAACAACCATGGTACCTTGCCCTGGCCAGGCCCGCCCCCCAGCAGGGACCCCCACGCCATGTGGCCAGCCTGCAAACCACCTGGGGCCCCTTGCTTAGTTGGCACCACCCCCTAGTGGGGACCCTTACCCTGATCCAGGGCCCCTATCAGGGCAGGCCAGCCCCCACCCATTCATCAGGCCTCTATCCTGTATTATAAAAGGGTAACATGCAAATTGACCCTAATGGTGGAATGACGGCTTGACCAGTCAGTATGAGGTGCACTGACCACCTCTTGGTTCCTTCCCTCAGCCGGCAGGCTCAAATAACCCAATGGTGAACGCGGAACCGGGGGTGGATGGCAGCGAGGGGCAGGGCCATCTGCGGGCAGCCAGGGAAGATGGCTCTGATCAGAAGCCAGGCCTAGGGACTGTACCTGCACATGAATTTCATGCACTGTGCCTCTAGCATTATATGAAATGCTAATCAATATGAGAAGCAGTATTGTCATGTAGGAGCAAATGAAATAATGTATATACAATATTTATTAATATTTGGTGCTCAATGAAACATTGTAAATACTTAAATATTTTGAAGAGTTAATAATATAGAATAATAATCAGTATTATATTAATCTTAAAATGTAAAATGGGTAGTAAAAGGCATGATTATTGAATTTTTGTCCTGCTTTCAGTTAGCCCTCTCCCAGAAGAATTAAAAATTAAAGTTATCAGGAAAAAATACTAACACAAGATTGAAAGTAAGATTTTCCTGTTAATCTAAGTTGTTCAAATACTGACCTCCTACCTAGGTAGATGTTCATTCTGTTGTATCATTTGGTAAGAATAGAATTAGCCCCCTTCTATCTTTCAGTCTCTCTGTCTTTCTGTATCACCCCCTAACCACTCCTCCTGGAAGTTTGCATAAGCATACTTCTTTTTAGAATGAATAGTATCTTAATTATAGTAGGTAGAGAGTCTTGTAAATTATTTCCTAGATTTTATTAGTTCTTTAAAAATTAAATTAGTTCTTTAAAAATTTTCAGGAAAGGGAACATGAATTTATCCATTCACCAAGTATTTATTTGTTTGTCTACTATACATCACGTATGTTTTAGGAAATGAGTTTTCTAACAATCCAAAGAGTTCTCAGTAATCCAAAGCTATGTTGGGTTCTTTTCAGATATAGGAAGTGATGATATACCTTATTAACTTCTCTAAAAGTTTACTAACTCTCTAAAGAAAAAATAGTAGCAATGTGTAGTACTTTTATTGCATATGTAAACATAATATGTACAATAATAATAGCACAAAGGATGAAGAGAAAGTAGAAATATATTGTTATAGTGTCTACACATCATAAGTGAAGTGGTATAATATTTAAAAGTAGACTTTTACCCTTTGAGACAGCATGGAGAGGCCTGGAGAGTATTATGCTAAGTGAAATAAGCCAGTTAGAGAAAAACAAGTATCACATGATCTCACTCATATGTGAATCTAATGAACAAAATAAACTGTTGAACAAAATAGTTCCAGAGACACAGAAGCATGGAATAGACTGTCAAATCTCAGAGGGAAAGCAGGGGTGAGTGTGTGGGAAAAGATCAATCAAAGAACTTGTATGCATATATGCATAACTCATGCATACAGACAATAGGGTGGTGAAGGCCTGGGTGAGTGGGGGTGGGCAGAAGCAGTCAATGGGGGAATAAGAGGATAAATGTAATACTTTCAAAAATAAAGATTTAATAAAAATATTAAAATATTTTAAAAATTGAATTAAAAATAAATAAAAGTATTTTCTGATTAAGTAAATATATATGTTTTAAACTCTAGGACAACCACCAAACACTTTTTAAAGTGGTAGAAATAAAAGTTACTAAGAAATGAAATTGTATTTGAAATGCTCAGTTTATTTTGAAAAGGCATAAAAAAGAAAGAAAAAATTGAAAAATAGATATTTGCTAAGAAGATAGAATATTTTAATCAATCATATTAATTTTCACATTAAATACACAGGATCTACACATACTGATGTAAAAACAGACTGTCAAACTAGATTTCAAAAAATGACTCAATTATGTGTTATTTATAGGAAAATTAATTTAAATATAAAAATACATAATTTATAGGAATAGGATTTAAAAAGATAAACCATGTGAACACAATTTAAATAAAGCTGAGGCAGCTATATTTATGCTAGTGGCCTGGTGCATGAAATTTGTGCCCAGAGGGGAGGGTTCCCTCAGCCCAGCCTGCACCCTCTCTAATCAGGGACCCCTTGAGGGATGTCCAACTGTGGGTTTAGGCCCGATCCCACAGGAATAAACCAGCAGTTGGACATCCCTCTCACAATCTAGGACCACTGGCTCCTAACCACTCACCTACCTGCCTGGCTGATCACCCTTAACTGCCTCTGCCTGCCTGCCTGATTGCCCCAAACCCTCTGCCTGCCTGCCTGATCACCCATAACCTCCCTTTCCTGCCGGCCTGGTCTCACCCCCAACTGCTCTCCCCTGCTGGCCTGATCTTGCCCCCAACTGCCCTCCCCTGCAGGCCTGGTTGCCGCCAACTGCCCTCCCCGGTCAGCCTGATCTCGCCCCCATTGGCCCTCCCCTGCTTGATCTTATCTTGCCCCAAACTGCCCTCCCCTGCTGGCCTGATCTCACCCCCAACAGCCCTACCCTGCCAGCCTGATCTTGCCCCCAACTGCCTTCCTCTGCAGGCCTGATCTTGCCTGCAACTGCCCTTCTCTGCTGGCCAATTTGGTTCTGATTGGTCAGTTTCTATGCCAGTCATTGTCAAAAGCTCCACCTCCTAAGCAGCCATTGATTACTCACACTTCACCCAGATTTGGTTCTAATTGGTTTGTTTCTATGCCAGTCAGCATCTCTGGGCCTATTAATGGGGCCTAATCAGTAAGGTGGGGCTGATCAGCAGCCCTGGTGGAGGCCTGGAGAGAAAAGGAGGCCTGGTTGCTGGCCAGACTGGGAGAGAAAGAGAGAGGCAAATGCTGATCAAAGCTGCCACAGAAGCAATGGACCAGTCCCTGCTTCTCTTTTCAGGCCTCTCTCTGGCCTTGATCGCAGCCCCTTCAGCAGTCAGTGCTGGGGCACCATGCCTGCAGTGGAAGCAGTCAGCAAGCACTGCAGGACTGACTTCCGGTTGGTTGAGTCTTAGTTGTTACTGGTTATTACGACCCAGGTTTTTTATATATTAGGATCAGGCAATGAAACCTTCAAAACAAGGAACATTACTGGAGATAATGAGTGACATTACATTATGATAAAGTGATCCGTTCTGCAAGAAAAAATAGCAATTCTAAATATGTATGCATCAAACATCAGTTTAAAAATGAACCAGACAAAAAAAAAAAAAAAGATACCATTTTACATCTATTAGAATACCTAAAATTATAAAAAACTGATCCTACTTAGCATTAGTAAGAATGTGGAGAAATCAGAATTTTTTTACAGTGGTGATGGGAATATAAAATAATACCGTCAGTTTGGAAAACAGGTTTGCAGTTTGCTAAAAAGTTAAACATACATGTCTAATATGATGCAGGCATTTCACATTTGGGTATTAAACTAAGAAATAGGGACCATATGTCCCTACCAAGACTTGTACACAAATGTTCATAGATGTTTTAGTTGGATTGCCAAAACTTTGAAACAATTGTTCATCAGCATCTGAATGTCTAAAAAAATTGTGTGGAATACTACTGAGAGGTAAAAGAAAGTGAACTATTGATACAAAAAACAACATGGATGACTCTAAAAATAATTTAGTCAAGTGAAAAATGCCAAAAATATCTCATTTAGTTTGTATGAAATTCTAAAACTGCAAACAATAATTCTAGGAAAAGCAAACTAATTTATAGTGACAGTATGCACATCAGTGTTTCCCTGGGGCAGATGGGAGAGAGTCACTGGGGATGATTACTATAATGAAACATGAGTCAACTTTGAGCAGTGATGGATATGCTCATTATCTTGATTGTAGCAATGGTTTCATGGTTGTCTATATGTTAAAATTTATGTGGTTGTACACTATAAATATGTACAATTTATTATATGTTTATTATTCTCCTAAAACTAAAAAAGCAACAGTTATTTAAACTTTTCTCAATGTTTTATCTAAAACTAAGGCATAAGTACATAAATTAACAAATCTAAGGAATTGACAGCTCAGCATATAATTCAGTTTTATTGCTGGGTTAAGTTTGCTACCAGTACTCTTTCTTTAGGATAAATTATTATCCAGAAGCCCCTGCATGTAATATTTTTTAATTGCCTAATCTACCAATCCACTATTATGCTGGAATGTGCATGAGTCCTAATGCTGAGCCTTTGTGCAGTTCATTCACTTGGGAAAATGAGAAATATTAGTAGGCATTTGAGGGGTAATGTTTAATGAATATGGAATGAGGTATAATATGACTTGCTTCTAAATTTCCCTCTGCCTCTAACTGTGGCTTCAGGTTCAAAATTGCATGTCTCATGCCTCCATATCCACAGCTATAAAAATAAGGAGTAAATAAATTCCAGGGACATTTCCAATTCTAATAATGTATGATTTAATAGCAATAAATATTTATGAACCATCTGCTCTGTGTCCACCACTGACTAGTGGTTACAGATATAAAGATAAAATCACTCCTGGAAAGGGGTTCACAGTTTACTGGAGGGAGCAGTTGGCAAAATAATTATAATACAATGTGTTTTCTGCCATTGTCAACATCCCCACAGAGCACTCTAGGAACACTGGAAAGAATGCCTAACTCCAGGACTGTAGAGGATACCTGTTGTTGTTTTTCCCTGTTATCTACTTCCTCTCTCCTACTTTCCAGTTCTTGAATATACCAGGTGCTCATGTGATTCTACCAAGTTTGATTCCACTGTGTCTCCAAATTATGGTCTGAGTTTTGTCCAACCAAAAATACCGGGACCTGCACTGAGAATTTTGGAATACACATGTAGTGCCCACAAGAAGGGAATCTTATTGTCTTCATTCTAATTTCCCCTCTGAATACTAATGTGCCAATAATAGAGGCAACCCTGTGCCACATCTCACCTCCACAATTAACTTTTTTCGATATTTATCATAAAGCATTTGAGCCTGATTCTCATTTTTCCTAGCTGGATAGCATATACATGTTAGAACAGACTAGGGCATATATGCTGTCCTCTAACTGGTTATGACTGAATCATAACCCACTATGCACTTACCCGGGATGTAATCTAGCTCCACTGGACTACATGAACTGAAGATAGGAATGAAGTGGTCCTTAATTGAAAATTAGAGTAGCATCAATAAATGTTGTAGACAACCAATAGATTCAATTATGATGAATAATAAAAATGAGTTTCTGAATCTATTTTTCTAACACCCAAAGACTACTCCTAATACCTGGAATTGTTTGTGCCTAATACACATACAGTTATATATTGATTCTAATTTGAGAGGTTCTTTTAACCAAGTAACTTGTAAACTATACAGTATCATTTATTCAGGGTTTTGAATATGCAGGTTAGAAAGTTAAATAAAATATAGTGTCAGAGAACAAAAAATAAATAAAAATAAAGGCCCTGGCTCAGTTAGTTGGCACATCATCTTGTACACCAAAAAGTCGCAGATTCAATTTCTAGTCAGGGCACATACCTAGGTTACAGGCAACCAATTGAGGTTTCTCTCTCGCATCAATGTCTCCCTCTCTCTCCCTCCCTCTCTCTCTAAAAAAAACAAAACAAAAAACCTATCGTTGGTGAAAATTAAAAAACAATTAAGGATGTGAGTTTGTGTATTCCAGAAAGTATTTGATGTATTATTCTCTAAAGGAATATTTCTTTTCTGGGACTAATCTGATGAGGAATAAACTGTCACTTTCTACTGATTGAAGAAAATTCTGATTAAAGCTTCTTCATTCCTGTTTACGTGGTAACTTCTCTACCACTTTCTTACTTATCAATATCAACTTGATATTCTGTTTTTTATTTGTTTGAAAACCAGATTATTTTTATGTGGACTCTGATTTTCAGTTGTTAAAAATTGCATTAACAGTGAACATTTTGTAGTATAAAAGTCCATCTTTAATTGTTTTATCTGTTCATTGCTTTTTATTTTTAAGCTACCGGTGATTTTACATTTTCTGCAAAATTCATGGATGCTCATCTACCTTTTAAAAGAGAAGGGAAATAACATATTTGGCTATTATTCAAAGGAGAAGATTAATATGGGCTTCCAGATCTCCATGGGAACACAATAAGTGTTCGTCGTGATTCATTTCCTAGAAATGGAGAAAAAAATTAGTTTCCATGGAGATACAAAGGTGAGCTAAACAGAGACAACCCTGAGGGCACTGACATCGATACACATAGACAATTCTTCATCCGTTTGATCCCAAATAAGTTTAAGATGATTCTGAATTCAACTTGAAATGACAATGAGTGACTTAATTAGACAAATATTTTTGTATCTTCTAAGGAATTAAAAGATACCTAGTTGGTATTGTCGTATCAAAATGAAAAGGTGCATATGAAAAAAATGTGGGAAAAGAACTTGGAAATAACAAAGTTCAGGGCTTATTGTTGGAAAATAAAAAAAGCTACAATGAGATACCTGTGAAATGACAATATGTCATTGCTTTTTGGAATTAAAAACATTCTTAGTGGATTTATTATAGAGGACTTTTTTTTTTTAGAAAGTTTTCATTGTTCTCAGGCAAAAATCCCTACACAAAACCTTTCCTGCACATTTGATATTCTATAGATCCAGGAAATTTATTTTCAAATTGCCAATAGTGGTCTTGTTTCCAATGATGTTGAATCATGATTCCTTCCTTTATAGTTTTATTCTGGGTTTGCTTTAGGAGCGTGGTCGGCAAACTGCGGCCCACGAGCCACATGCGGCTCTTTGGCCCGTTCGTGTGGCTCTTCCACAAAATACCATGGCCTGGGCGAGTCTATTTTGAAGAAGTGGTATTAGAAGAAGTTTAAGTTTAAGAAATTTGGCTCTCAAAAGAAATTTCAATCGTTGTACTGTTGATATTTGGCTCTGTTGACTAATGAGTTTGCAGACCAGTGGTTTAGGAGATGGTAGCTATGTGCCTAAGTAAAGATTATCACTATACCATGTGTATACAATTCAACAAAAAAGAACAACCACACACAGAACAGAGCAGACTAGGTTTGCATTCTACTTCATTAGTGAATTCACTCACCTATTCAAGAAAAATATATTGAGTTCATACTATGTGTCTGGTATTGTGCACAAAGCTGTGAATATGGGTATAAAAGATACGTTATCTTCTCTTGGCAATCTCGAGAGAGCAGTTACAAAACAACAAAATAAATGCCCAGGAGAAGGTATAAAAAGGGAATGGTGAGAGTACCAAGGAGGGGCTTCTATATCAGCCAGAACGTAGGGGGTCAGGTGATGTGACGCTTGCTTTGATCTTGAGTAAATGTGAAGTAACCAAGTAGATGACAGGAAGGGAACAGAGTGCAAAGCATCTATGAGTTAGCCCCAGACATTAGGAAAATTGCAAGAGAAGTGTTTCACAATGACTAGAAGGATGGGAGCAGGTGTGGAAAATGCTAGCGGAATAGCTAGAATGTTGAGCAAGGACATTTTTGAAGGACTCTATAAGCTGCTCAGGTGTTAAAGGAAATTGCTATGATCAGATGTGGATTCTAAAAATGAGTACATTGGATCTGCATTGGGGAGAGATTGGAAGCTGATGAGACTATAAGAAGAGGAACCAATTACAAACCCACTAAAATAAAAAAAAAGAAATAAAGAAATCCCAAGTGAGTAGTTTCTGTGAGTACATTCAGGATCCATGGTGGGAAAAAACAGCTATTTTTATCCTTTGAAAAAAACTTCAATATCACAGATACTGGTCTCACTCAAGTTGATTTATAACAATATATTGTTCTAAGGCAGAAATTGCAAAATGGCTTATGAGCCTTGTTTGATCCAAATCTATACTAGCTCATTCCATGTTTAAAATTATTGAGTTTGAATGAGTTTATATTCAGCCGGTACTTTTAGCGCCAGTTCATCACAGTTACCACCACTATTTGTTATGCCATTTATTTCACATATTGAGGTTACCATCAGGACTGCATCAGTTTGAACCCCTTAAATTTTTAAGCACTCAGTTAAGGTGCTTGTTAACTATTAATTTTGGATGTCACATCATACTGTTTTGTGTGCATCCTCTTGATTTATTCATCCTTTCTATATATAGTCTGCTGATTTTAAGGTAATTTTTATCATTAGGACTTATCATTGATTTTTATTATAAAATTATTTCATGTATTTGTTTTATAATGGAGCTTTTTCAATAGACCCAGTCTGTTTGAAATTTTGACAAATTTTATTGCATATTAAGACTAGATCTTTTACTGTTACTAGAGGCCCACTGCAGGAAGATTCCTGCAAGAATAGGGCTTCCTGTGGCCAGAGCTGCCTCGCTCCCTCCCTTCTCCGCTGCTTCGCTCCCTTCTGCAGCACTTGGCTTCCTTCTACGCTGTCTTCAGTCTTTGCTCTGCGCCTGTGTATGCAAATTAACCACCATCTTTGTTGGGTTATTTTGCATGCTCGCTCCTGATTGGCTGGTGGGTGTAGCAGAGGGACAGTCAATTTGCATGTTTCTCTTTTATTAGTGTATATTATAAATATAAAAGGAATGTCTGTATAATCTAATATATACTGTAGGGATATATTATTAATAATAAAGTATTTTCTTAGGTAATTTATTTTGAGATAAAATAATGTAATTTGCTATCTCTGAGATTATTTCTTTATATCTTTTGGTTACTGGGCCTGAAAATGAATACAATAGTGATATCTATTTATCTAATATTTTTGTTCGTTTATCCTTGTTTTTACATTTATTTAGCTAGTGCATGAACTTAAATTAGTGCATTTCTCCCCTCAAGCTGTCTACAGTGCTTTGGTCAATATTTCAAGAATTGAGCTTGATACTTGAAAAACTATATACTTACAAATATACTGCTTATTACTGTTACATGGAACATGTCTTTGAGTAACTAGATGAAATTCATCAAGTCAAGCCATTGCTGTTGGGAGCCTAAAAATTTTGGTAGTAATCTGAAGGTGTTTCTTACCTGAATATTGCAGCTGGAGACCAAAGATTCCCACTACACAGTAAAAATAGTAAACAAATATTGAGTACTTTCAATGTGCCAAGCACTATTCTCAGCATTTAAATGGGATGAATTAATTCAATTTTTACAACAACATGTAACAATTTTTACAGATAACACCAAGGCACAAAGTGGCTAATTGACCTGGCTAATATAGCATAGCTAGGAAGTGACAGAATTTGGGATTTGAACCCAAATCATTTGGATTGGAGTAAATTCATGTGTGTCAAAGAGATTTACTCTTCTACTTGGTATATAAATAGGAGCACCATCCATTAAATTTGTCGATTTATTTAATGTCATAGGTCATTTAAAATTTTTTATTATAGAATTTTTCAAATATATATAAAAGTAGAGGCAATCCACAGACTCATTTTTTTTAACTATGCTCCCACCCATAACTTTTCAAAAAGTCGATTATTTTAAAGAAAATCAATATATCATGTTATCTTATTTCAAAAGAGGTGGGCTATAAACATAACTATGATATCATTATCACAATGAAAACATTCTTAATATTATTATATAATAAATTACATTACATATATTTTGACTTGCATGGAAGCTTTCGTAAGCTTTGGAAATAAATATGAAATTTTTTAATGTTTTCTGGTACTTATGAAAAAATCTGTTAAAAACATTTTTTGTAAGACCATAACTTTTAGTGTCTGGCCCAGTTCCTGACAATGTCAGGCAATTCATGAAATATAGGTTGACTTTAATTTGTTTTTGTTTTTTTAAACATGAAACAAAGATGTCTACTGCCCTGTTTAATACATAACATCATGTTTTATATATATTTTAAATACTATAGGCCACCTTACATCCATTATTAAAACTATGTTAATAACATTAACTATTTTTCTTGTTACTTGCCTTAAAAACTCATACCACATGATTACCATTAGTTTTATTGAAATGTCATATATTTGCCATTGTTTACTTTGCTAACAGCTTTCTTTCCATCTATTTCACCTTCCTGAAAATTGAAATTCTCTAGCTCTTTGTACTTATAATAGTATACTTTGAAGGAAACTTCTTTACAAGAAATGGTATGCTATTTTGCCTCCACTTTTGGAAAGAAACCTACTATACTTCAAAATGAAATGACAGGCTAGTGGAACTAAAAGTCATCCACTCTCTCATTCAGTTTAAATCTGCTTCTTCCCTGACACCCCAAAGATAAGGTGCTATAAATATTACCTCAGTGCAGAGTAGTAACTACAATGGAAAATTAATTGGGGAGGGGGGGTCTATACTAATTTCTAAACTTCCATAACTCAATGTTTAGCTCGTTTTCCACTCTAATGAGTCAGTATGAAGTACATTACCTGGGATAAGGTTAAAAGCTGTTTGTAAGATTGGATGGAAAGAGATAAAGAAAAGAGACCCATGTTAATTAATGTCCTAGGACACACCAGGAAATGTAATTTTATGTCATTAAATCTTCAAGACAACTCTAGGAGGAAGGCATTATCCTCATTTTAAGGATGTGGAAACTGAGATTTAGCTTGTTACTTGCTTAAAGTGACACAACTAACACGATGTTGTTTCAATTCTAAAATATTTGCTTTTATCATCATACCATTATTAATTCCAGAGACATTATTTTATTGTTTTTTTTTTTGTAAAAAAAAAATGAAATAAAAAGGGCAATTTTAGGGCATAGTAAATAAGGGGTTTTACATCATTGGGAAAAATAATTATTGTTCAATTAATTGGATTGGTAGAATTGACCACCCATTTGGAAAATAATGAACTTTGTTCCTATTTTAGATTACTCAAAATAAGTAAGTAAACAAATAAACAAACACATTCTAAAAAGCAGACACAAAACAGAAGCTATACATATTGCAGTAGGGCAAGCTTATTTAACTATGACACGAACCTTAGAAACTATAAGGGGTATTTATAGACAATTTTAATTATATAATCATTTAAAAAATTGAATGGTTCAAGACAAAGTTAGCAGAGAAAACTGGGAGAAACATTAGGAACCTATTTGAACCAAATAAAAAAGAAAAAAGGTTTAATACTCTCATTGTATAACAGAGGTAAACAAAATATACAAGAAAAAAACCAAGAGCCTATGAGACAAATGGATAGCACATAATCAAGCAACAATTAAAAGAGGAAATATAAATACAAAAACTTGTAAAAATAAACATTTTAAATGCTAACTAAATCAACAGGGTTTTTTTTCTATCAAATGTGCAAGAACTTATTTAAACATTATTAATATCAGTTTTAGGGAATAGTGCACTTATACATTATATATGTTATATATAGTACAGTATCTATATAATGGGATGCTCTTCAGATATGACACCATGAACCTTGCCAAAATAGCTGTTTTCAGCCAAGAGCAGTTCCTGGGGAGGACGGAGAGCTGAGTCCTGTCAGGAATCAGTGCTCACAGAAGCAGAAAATAGGCCCTTAAGTTCTGTATGGGGCAATCTCAGTGACAGACATAGTATCCATTATAGTTCACCCACTTCATAGAGTCCTCTGAGAGGCTATTCTAGGATTCTGGTGCCCTCTTCTTGGAGGAAATATCTAAGACAGTGGTCAGCAAACAGCGGCTCGGGAGCCACATGTGGCTCTTTGGCCCCTTGAGTGTGGCTCCTCCACAAAATACCATGGCCTGGGCGAGTCTATTTTGAAGAAGTGGCATTAGAAGAAGTTTAAGTTTAAAAAATTTGGCTCTCAAAAGAAATTTCAATTGTAGTACTGTTAATATTTGGCTCTGTTGACTAATGAGTTTGCCGACCACCGGTCTAAGAAATAAGGTTAGTGGTACCAACTGTACCCCCACAACTGATGCTAATTGTCTCCCTCTACCATCCATCCACTCTAGATTGCCTTCACTCTTAGTTAGAACCTTGCTGTTCTAAATGCTTAATTGGTAGTGTGATCTTGACCCTCTGCATTGAAGGCTCTGAGTCCTTGTCATGTCCTTCTAAGGCTCCTTCCTGAACTCTATTTTCTTCAGAGTTGAGCAAAGGAGTGCCAACAGCTGCTCAAATGGTTCGCCTTGGTGTCAAAAATTGCTCCCTTGCCCTATTTTGGTAACATAAGCTCTATCTCCTGATTATCAGAGTCAAATCTCCTTGCCAGTCTAATGACTCTTGCTCATTAATCCCTTGACACAAAGAACCGAAGCATGAGGGAAGCACATGTAACTTATCCCCAGTATTCCTTATTCGAAACTTCTAAACTAGCTCTCTTTGCTGAGAGGGATTACAAGCAATGGCTTTCCAGTAGGGATGTGCACAACAAGTCCTCAGGTTTAATTTCCAGAAATAAACTTCCACTAAAAGGAACTGAGACCCCTTGGATTATAAGGCTGGGGCAGGTGAGGATATAACATGATCATTAAGATAGATTAGTATGTAACATATTGTTATGGCAGAATATAAATAAATGCTTAAAGAATGATAGCCAAAAGCACTTAGATCCAAATTTGAAGGGCTTCTATTACCAGATTTATAACATTTGAACATCGAAATGAATAATGAAAGAATGAGCCAAAGCTTAATGAATAAAATAGAAATCTACTACATTACACTTACATAGATGATTAAGGGTGAAAGAAAAAATGCTTCCTCCAGGTAGAACACCAAGTAATAACTATAAAAAAATGATGGAATGATCATCATTTGGCAACCATCAACAATGATAGGCAACACAGCTGTGAATCATCAATTGATATAAAAGCTGGGGGGGGTAAGGGTTTAATAAAAGGAACAGAATATTGATGTATCAGAATACCTCCCCATAAGATAGTAAACAAAACAAGGGAGAAAGCTTTCTGGTTGAAACATTGAGAACAGCACTACCATCCAACTCTCAGACTTCTTTCAAATGCACCAAGTTCCCTAACAATATATCTCTGTTCTTTCTGGTCTAACCACCTATCCAAAAATGGATTTATAATGGAAAAACCTGGGAGATATGAGGTGACAATTTTAACATCAGTGTGGGACATTGCCAAAGTGTTCCCCCCATTATGAAGCCAATAATGCATGGCCTGAACCTGATCATGAGGAAACATCAGAGGACACATGTTGAAAGGGTAGTACCGAAGTATGAAAAGCCTGTATTCTTTAAGATTGTCAAAGACATGAGGAACAGGGAAAGACTGATGAGACTGAAGAAGTCTGATGAGACATGGAAGCTAAATGCAATATAGTATACTATATTCTTGGATGGTTGCTGGACCAGAACAGTTAGAGATATTATTAGGGAACTTGTTAAACTTTGAGTGCAATCTGTTAATTGGATAGCAGAGTTGTTATCAGTGTGTATAATTATACACTGGAATAATTAGAGGTCATAGGTCATCCTATCAGAAAAGTAAGACTAGAGAGAGAATGAAAGGGTAAGGAAGCAAATGTGGTAAAACATTAACAACTGGGGATCTAGGTAAAGAGGATATGAGAATTACTTTTATAAATACTTGCAATTTTGTAGGTTTGGCATTTTTTCAAAATTAAGAAGGCAACATTTTACAATAATATTTTTTCTTTTGTCCAAGATTTTTCATCTTGCCAGAATAACCTTTATGCCTGAGCTCCTTATGTCAAATGTAGTCCTTTGTACTTAAAGTTTATAGTATGTGTATAATTTTTAATGAAGTAGTAAACCTAATGAGATATAAAAAAAATCTGTGTTTATTTCTAAAAATTGAATATCTCAGGTAATGATACTTTGGTCAAATAAATATGGTAGGGTATGCTAATGGCCACTTTCTAACACAATAAAAAGAGGCGATTGCATTGCTGACATGTACACATAAGGAACTGTTAGACATTGAAACGGGGACTCAGAACTGTTGGACATTGAAATTGGGACTCAAACATTTTTTGTTGTTGTTATATGTTTATTTCTAGTCTACAGAGGCAAAATTTTTTAAAGGAAAGAAATGGTGGGAAAAAGATACAGAGGCAAAGAAGCATTGAACAGACTGTCAAACTACATTGGGAAGACAGGGGAGGTTGGGTGAGGGGGGCTGTAAGAGACCAACCGAAGGACTTGTACTCATGCATATAAGCACAACCAATGGATATAAGACACTGGGGCGGGTGGGGGGGGGAGGGCGGGCAGGTGAAGGCATGTACTGTGGGCTAGGGGAGGCCCGGGGGAGGTCAATGGGGGGAAAAAGGAGACATATGTACTACTATTTGTAATACTTAAAACAAAAAAATAAAATAAAATAAAAATTTAAAAAAAAGAGGCGAAATGGCTGAAGGGGGAAAGCAAAACAGCAAAACCAAACCAAATATCCCATTAACTCCTGACTTTCTTTGGTAGCAAAATGTTTTCAATCTAGATTAAGATTACTCCACTTTATTTTACTGCTTTCCTCTATACTTATTTTCTAAAAAATTTGTTTTATTTACATTTCTCTTTATAGGTTTCAGTGGAAAGAGCTCTTTAACTTCAGTATACATTAATAGTTGTGAAATAGCTTTTTCTTTTCTTAATTCTTTTGTTTACTCACATAACTCACTCATTGATGTTTCCCAACAGTACTTGGGAAACAGAGGCCTGTTTCTTGTTAATTTCACAAGTTGTCTTTTCCTGGAAATCAACAAGCAAGTAAAGCAAAATATTTCCAAATGGAATTTAATTGTCACATCTTTCAGACCAATAGAACTTAGCTAATGTTTTATAAGAATATCATGTTTTCTTAAATTTTTAATGTGTTTGTATAAATTTGATCTTACTGAAGGAAACTCAGACTCTCTTGTCATCTCTGCTTTAATATCCTATTTTAACTGTATAAGTTCACATAAAGGGAAATGATGAGTTTTTCATGTAGTATTTCTCAAAACTATATTTCATTCACTGATATTATCTGGTATTCAGTTCTAGTTCTTATTACAAAGCCCAAATACTTGTGCTGTTAGAATATTTCCTTTTATGGGAATGCTAGAGGCCCAGTGCATGAGTTTGTGCATGGGTGGGGTCCCTTGGCCTGGCCGTTGATCAGGGCCCATAGGGGCCAGCCAGCCAGGGGGAGGGACAGTGAGAGGTTGGCCAGCCACCAGAGGTTGGCTGTGGGAAGGTACTGACCTCCAGGGGACAGCTCCTGCATTGAGCATCTGCCCCCTGGTGGTCAGTGCACATCATAGTGACTGGCCGACCAGTCAACTGGTCATTCAGTCACTTAGGCTTTTATATATATAGATGTATTTTTGGTCAGTTTGCTTGTTTATTAGACTACAATGTTTATTGAATTCTACTAGATTGTTCAGATTCTTTATTAAAAGCATCTTGATTTCCCCGTCCTTTTTCCTATCTTTTATCTTGCATGCCTACTGGGTGAGTAAATCAGCTCCTCTACTTTTTTCAGTGTATGAAATTGCTGAGTAGATATCAGTAGTTAGAGTCTAGCCCAGATTATCTATGGTAGATCAAGGGGAGAAGCAGGGAGTAAGAACGCTTGGGTGAAAAAGACCCTCCTTTTCCCAGATTGGTTCTATAGACCTATGCTCTTCCTGTTCCTTCTGCTCTATCTTATCTGTCTTTGTAGCATGTGACTAAACAATGGCATGAGGATCTCCCAGGTAGTAAGAAAAGCAAAAAATACTAAATTGTTTTGGAAAGAAATAAAAAGCATAACAGGCAAAGTGATCTGTCTTTTTTACCTGATAGAGTGGTGTAGTGTCCATTTAGGAAAGGACTGAGCTGGAAGAGAATTGGGATTTGGCTTCAGGCAGGTGGCATTCTGAAGGTAAGCCAGTATTCTATTCATGGAGGCTGTCTTTGTCCATGTGCACCTTGAGTGGACTCTTGTTCAGGACTCTTACCTCAACTTTGTAGTCTCAATGACCCTACATTGTTTTATTTTAAAATACAATACACTGTTTTTAAAATAAGTTACCTTGAATGCGTACATTATTTTCTTGAAAATGTTTTCTCTTAAAATTTTACTTGTCTTCAAACAGTGTAATATATGAAATAGTGACTCTGAGAGACTGTCAGGATGGGGTTTTCCCATCAAAGGAAAAGAGGTGGCAACTCAGAGAGTAATAGTGCTGGGGAGTATAGCACCTTCACTACAGTGTGTACCAGGATCATTTTCACTAAGTCCTCTAATAAACTTACAAGACAGGCATTGCTATTCTTCACAGACTAAGAAATGAGATCCTGGGAGGTAAGTAACATGCCAAGACTACACTTGCACTCTTCTCTTTGCAGTGTCCTCAGTTCTCAAGGGTGACACCTTTTAATTAATTGTTCAGGTTTCACTGAATGTCACCCTTTCTTTGACTACTCTATTTAAGTAATTCTACTTCCTCCCTCCCTAAGCACAAGACACTCATTGTGGCTTGACTGTATTTTCCTCATAGCATTTATCACTTCTGACATTTTTTTGTACATTCTAAGACAGAGTAAAATTTGTCCTCTTTTACTATTAATTCCCCAACATGATGCAATGTGCATCATGTGAATATTTTTAGATGAATGAATACACCCAGGTAGGCAACCAAAGCCCTCTGGGGGTGTCACAGCAACTGCTTCAACAGATTCCCACTAGTTGTGCTGGAGATGTTTTTCTGCATAAATCTTTGGCACACATATTCTGACATCATCTTGAACACTTGGACAATGGATTCAACCCACTGATGAATCTGAGATGTGTCTCCTTTTGCCTTGCAAATGGATTCTTAGCAAAATCCTTTCTGTCTTATTCATATTATTGCTTAAGAATCATATTTAATCATCTGTGACCTTAATGTTAAATAATTTTTAGCTGGTACTGTTGACATTTAGCCTATGAACATTAAAAGAATACTTTTATGGGGCAATTAAGGTCTAAGGTATAGCCTTTGGCCACAAAAAGAGTTTCTCTTAGAGACATAAGCTGGTCCAATATTGGAGATGCTGACATTTTTATTTCATTACAGTTACGCTGAAAATTACTGAATTAAACAATCACAAGACCTGCCACCATTTTAAGCACTTATTATAATTTGTACTTAAAGGCGATTATAGGAGAAGCATGAAGTTCCCTGTTATATTTTCTCTCCTCATCTTCTCTAATATGATTTATTAATACTTAGATCCCCTTTTCACTCATAGAACTTTACTCAACTTATTGCATCTTGGTATCATGTTTCCATGTGTTGTACTGATGTTTCCTTCTTTATGCTTGGGTACAGCAATGAGTAAACAAATTTCTTCTCTATCATTTCTTACTTTATGCCAACTAAGTTTCATATTTCTTTCTCTCATTATAAATTTCATTGGAATTACTGCTTCACATATAGCTTTTCTTTGTTTTGAAGTCTGTAAATACACAAACATCTCTTGTTCTGGAGAAACTGTCTTTTTATTATATCTGGCTCAACTTTCCAAATGCTATTTTCTTATCTATGTTGATTCAATGAAATAAAAGTTAAGTCTTTGAGGATCTTACACAAACACTGTGTGCATTGAGTTGAATTGCATCGGAAACCTTGGCTGGCTGAATTTTCTGGGTAAGTGGAATATGCAGTCATTAGTAAAGAGCATAATACATAATTAGAAATAACATGTCCTTAGAACAAAATTTAAAACAAAAAGAATGCTGAAGAATTATAAAAATAATTGACTTCCCTATTTTAAAAATCCCTTCTTTGCTATTGTTTTCTTCCCATAGTTCTGCTTTGGTTTCATAAGCAATTAGCAAGCTGTTTATTTCATCTTTATAATGAGCAGAATTATTGTTCCTCTGTCTCTCCCAGAAATTTCTTCCCAGAATTTCTGTATGAAACATCACTAGTCTGGCATACACTCCTGCTGAGAATAATTATTATTTTATTTTATCTTGACTTATAAATAAAAGTTTATTCCAAATGTAATTTCATGTAATAATATATTAAGATTTTTATAAAGTCTAAATGAAAGCTACTTTCTTCCATTATACATTTTAGTTGTATTGATAAAATAATTCTGCATTTCTCCTATTTATAAATTGTTAGCAGATCCATCCCATGCTCATCATGTCATTTTCCTTCAATTGCTTTCAGATGTCTTATTTTTCTTTCTGTCACAGAGGTCACATTTTAGCTTTCTAGACACCATTGATGAAAATTATAGCTCTGTCTTTATTATTATCATGATTTATAAATTATAAGATAAAAATAACAATTTTCTGAAAGTATTGTTGACATCTGTCACTTTGATGAAAAAAATGATGTATGAAACTATGCTTTGTATATTGTAAAACTCTACATGTAAAATTAGCTCTTAATTTTTCTTAAAGATAATTTTAACTAAATTGTGATTTGATATTTTTATTTTATGAATTACATTAGAGGTTTACAAACTTTTTCTCTGTTATATTTTTGTAAAGGTGGTTTCTGCTTTTAAGACTTTTCGAATTAGTGATTTTATTCCATTAATTTGTATTGGAGTCTTATGAAGTTTTTTTCCCTTAAAATTATGTTCTCTTTATATGTTAAAAATATGTCCTTTTTTCTTAAAAAAATTTAAACACTGACCTAATTTATAAAAATGCAACATTTTAATAAAGGGAAATGGGAAAGTGTAAAAAATTATTAGAAAAAAATAACTGAAAATCAAGATAATATACTATAGCACACATATTTATATCAGGAACATATTGCAGACCCTGTTTTGTTTCCTTATTTTCTTCCTTAAAATTAAAATCTTAGCATGCTACACTACCAAATGGGCAAATAAATTGTCATATATTCATACAATGGCAACAAAAAGAAATGAACTACTCATACTGATATATTCAACAACATAGATGAGTTTTAAAAGCATTATGCTAACTGAAGAAACTAGATTTAAACAGCTACACGTTGTATAATTTCATTTACACGTCATTCTAGGAAAGGCAAAGCTACAGAAATAGAAATAAGATCCATGGTTGCCACTGATTGGAGTTAGGGGAAGGAATTTGTTTATTAAAAGGCACAAGGGAACTTTTTGGAGTGTATATGTGTTCCTTTGTCAAAACTCATAGAATTGTACACCAAAAAAGTGTTAATTTACCACCTGAAAATTATACCTCAATGAAGTTACCTGTCATGAAATAAACAAGACTGCTCATGTGTAAATTTAGTAAACATTCATGGATATTTCCAGAATATATATTTTCTTAAGCAATTGTCTGATTAAATAAGAAACAAACTTTCTTTATTATTAAAAAAAACCCAGCATCTTGAACAAGACCAGTTTTCTGTTAAACATACTATGTTAACTTTTAATGAACTAAAATAACAACTGAAAAGGATATAGGAAAGAATTTTAGTTTAAGTGAGCTAAACATCTTTCATAGCAGAAAGTCAGTAGGCTATTTTATTTTAAGGGAATTTTTATTTAAATTTATTGTGGTGACATTGGTTAACAAAATTATATACACTTATTTGAGTGTACAATTTTATGATACATCATCTGTATATTGCATTGTGTGTTTACCACCCAAAATCAGATCAAGAAATCAAGAAATAGGATTGTCTGCATGGAGCACTACTTGGAAATGAGCTTGAGAAATACAAATACAAAAAGAAATAGGATTATGAGTATATTATTTAAACGTTGAAAGGCAATCTTTAGAAGAGCCAAGGCCTGCCCTAAAGTGTTTTAAAATATAACTTGAAGGTCCAGACTTAGAGATGAGAAGGTTGGACAAAGGTTGTTGCTTTTTATTCATAATGCCCTTTGCATTATTTGTTTGTTTAACCATATGTATGTATTGCTTTGGCAAATAAAAAATTTTAAAAAATATAGTATTTCATTGGCCATTAACCAGCTGCACTGGGTATCTCCTGTTGGTCCCTCCACATCTATTTCCCACTGTTCCTCATGGTTCTCTGCTAGGAGGCTCATCTGTATGGCCTGTCTCAACAGGCTCTCCTACCTTCAAGCTAATGGGGACATTGATTGGAGTGAAGAGAGTGTGACTTGACTATTTATTCTGCTGGTTCCTTCAGTAAGGTGCATTAGAATAGCTGTTACTCAAATAAATACCACTGCTCTTCTCAAGGTGGCTTACTTTACTCAACAACTCTTTCTTAGGGTTGCCAACCCTACACCACCAGCACAGTTGAATATTCAAGTATAACTTTGACTCCCCTAAAATGTAACTATAGTTGTCTCTCAATATCTGTGGGGTATTGGTTCCAGGACATCAGTGGGTACCAAAATCCATGGCCACCCAAGTTGCTTATATAAAATGGTGTAGAACAGTCCTAGCTGATTTGGCTCAGTGGATAGAGCACTGGCCTATGGACTGAAGGGTCCTGGGTTTAATTCCAGTCAAGGGCACATTCCTGGGTTGTAGGCTCGATCCCCAGTAGGGGGCGTGGAGGAGACAGCTAATCAATGATTCTCATCATTGATGTTTCTATCTCTCACTCTCACTTCCTCTCTGAAATCAATAAAAATATATAAAAATAAAATAAAATGGTATAGAGTAATGCATACATCTGTGGATTCCCAACCATGAAACAGTCAAAAACAGTTTTCCATCTGTGCTTGATTGAATCTTCAGATACAAGCCCCAGGGATATGGAATGCTGACTTTAGACTTATTGGGGGGAAAAAATCCACATATAAGTGGACCTGCACTGTGAAACTCAAGTTGTTCAAGTGTTATATACATATCATGTACACATAAGGAACTGTTAGACATTGAAACGGGGACTCAGAACTGTTGGACATTGAAATTGGGACTCAAACATTATTTTGTTTTGTCTTGTTTTGTTATTATATGTTTATTTCTAGTCTGCAAAGGCAAAACTTTTTAAAGGAAAGAAATGGTGGGAAAAAGATACAGAGGCAAAGAAGCATTGAACAGACTGTCAAACTACATTGGGAAGACAGGGGAGGTTGGGCGAGGGGGGCTGTAAGAGACCAACTGAAGGACTTGTATGCATGCATATAAGCACAACCAATGGATATAAGACACTGGGGTGGGGGGGGAGGGCGGGCAGGTGAAGGAATGTACTGGGGGGTAGGGGAGGTCGGGGGGAGATCAATGGGGGAAAAAAAAAGGAGACATATGTACTACTATTTGTAATACTTAAAACAAACAAAAAAATTTAAAAAAAAAAAGAGAGAATGAGAGATCCATAGATATTGTTAGGGAGGCAGAAAATCTCCCCTACTCTTTTTTAGTTCTTATGGCAGGACTAATACAATAATAAAATAGACCCAAGACGAGGTTAATAGGAGAAAAAAAAAAGAATTTAAATTGGCCACAATGATGTGTTGGTCATAAAATGATATTTAAATAAATAATTAAACCAGATACCTCTTTATACTTTATAACAAAGAAACAATAATTTTTTAAAGAAATTGGCAGGACAATGGAAAAAAGTTAGTGTTTAGTAGAAAGGAATATAAGCAAGGTTTGGGTATTTGTTAATGAGGAATTTAAACAAGTCAATAAATTAGAAAAGAGGCAAACAAAAGTCTCTTGTTTATACAGATACTTTGGCTAGAGTTATTTAACCCTAGGAATGAGGGGTGTTTCTAGGTATGGAGAGGACACCTTTTCCATAGGTATTTATTTACTACATTCAAGGACACAAGGCAGGGTCAAGATGCCCTTTTTGCACTGGCTTCTTGTTAAATAACTTTAATTCAAAGTAATTGATATGCCATTGTGGGATATTTTGAGGTAGCCTGTCTTGGACTTTAACAACATAAGTCATATAATTTCCCAAATTGTCTGGAATTGAGAGAAAATAGCATTCTCAAGTTGTCATGGTCCATAGACTCTATGCTATGAAGTATTTTTGACCTTTTGAACTCTTAAATATGTTCAGGCATAATTATAACTCTTGCAATAAATAAAATACCAGTCAAATAATTGATGACAGGAAATGAAAGTATGGCCTGCCTTTCTGTGTACAAAAACCTGATAATTGTATTTTTTAAAGCATTTTTAATTAGATTTTGACTGAAAAAGAAAAGAAATATAAGATACACAGCACTTAGCTTCTGCACTGTAAGTTAAAGGAGCCATAACGTAGACAAAATGTCACATTCCTCGAAGAGGTGAAATATGTACTGGAACAAGTACTCTGAGGCACTTAATATATATGAGTGAAGTCTTGCTTATAGACAATGCCACCAGTAATATAGAGGGTTCAAAAGTATTTCTAAGGATGGGATTCTTAAAAAGGCTTATTTATGCCAGAAAAACTTTATTTAAGTATATATTTTAAATGTTTTCCCTCTTCACATCCAAGTGATTTGAATAAGTGGTTATCTTTCCTCAGCATTTCTTTTTATCAGAAGAGCAAACATATACTTTCCATTTATAACCTAAGACTGAAAGTAATTACACTCTGAACTGAATAATACTGAAAGAGAAGAATACACAGACTCTAAGGACAAACAGTTTGACATCTGTGGTTTCCTTCCTCAATTTTATATTCTTATTTAACTTTGTAAGTCTCAAGTTAGCTATTTACCCTGACACTTCCATTTCCCTGCCAGGAAGAGGGTTAAGAGACACATTCAGTGCTTAGGGCTAGATTTAAGTCTTTGAATGCCCTGGGCAGTAAAAGTGCATCAGATTAATGTAGAAACTTTATTTGTCGGGGGCGTTTATGGCACTGAGGCCAAGTGACTATGATAAGAAAGAAGAATCTGGATAATAAAGATGGTTTCCCTTATTGATCCTGAGCAGGCTATATATATCCAAACCTTTGTTCATTGTCCTCTTTTTGGTATCTTTCTAAACTCATTCTGCCCATCCTTGAGTCTAAATTTAATATCCACTTTTCATATAACTACCTTTCAAACACAGTAGCCCGCACTCAAATATCGATATAGACAGATTTAAGTGCCTGCCATGTCTCCTTCATCGTTATTTTTAAGTTTGTTGTAGATGCTAAATTACAACTATTCATTAACATCTTATTAACTCATTTACTCATGAGTCTCTAAATATTTGTTTAGTGTTCCAAGTATTGCTCTGAATGCTAGAGATATATCTTAGTAATTTACATCTATCACTGTAATTGATTTATGACAGCCAATAAACACCTCTTAAATGAGTAAGTGATTCAACTAATAACTAAATAAATAAGTAAGTGCATACACACAGAAATGAAATCCATTCTGATGTAAAAATAAAATAAGTTTGAATCCAAAGTCTAGAAAATCCACATCCTATGTTATTACAACATTCTTAGAAGAAACTTGCACCAACCCATGGCACCAATGCAAAATATTTTATGAGGAAACTGGGGGCAGAAATAGTGCTTTATTTTATGAGCTCTGGAAAGTTTCCTTTTACTAGAAGGAAATAATGTCTTCATTTCATAAAAAATATTTGAAAAATTTCAAGTGTTGCCTCCACAAACCATATTTAAGGTAGAGATGGTTCAGCACTGCTCTTCCATTTCAGTCAATAAGTGTGTGCCTATTATGTTAATCTTCATTTCTGTGAGGTAAACTCTGCATGAGACCTCTGTCTTTATAGGTATTCTCTGTTGAATTCTTTTCTAAAATAAGGAATTCTTCTGTAATGCAAATTTCTCTAAATTTTACTTGAGTTTCTCGAATCATAGCAATTCTATCCTAACAGTATTAGTAGCAACAACACAGAAGCCAGTCGTGTGGAAGACTGTAGTTGTTCCAGAGTTTTGCATTTCCTCATATCCATGGCCCCGCAGAGTGGCTGAGTAGAACTTCTGAAGTCAGATTGCCTTGGTCGGAATCCTGGGCCCAACCTTTGTGAACAGTAATCTTCAGGAAAGTTTTTATTTTTCCTATTTGTGCCTCAATTTCTAAATCTATGTAGACGGTAAAAGGGAAAATGATTGTACCTAACAGTTGATAGCTCAGATGTACTACTAGATGGATCTGAAAATAGAATGGCTAACTCAAAAGCTTAAAGAACTTGAGAAAGTGCAAGCAGGTTCGGTTGCCTTGCCCATCGTACACATTAGAGGAGGAATTGTAATGTGTTTAACAAATATAGGTGAATGACTCTGAAAGTTGCACTTTAGAGTTTAGCTTTTGGTTTAGGATAATACTAGTTACTCTCTCAAAAAAAAAAAAAAAAAAAACCACAACAGCCTAGACAAGGTAAGTTTATTTCCTTCTCAGAAAGCCATCCAAGGCAGTGTTACTTGCCAGGGGAAGCTCTCTTCCATGCTGTCTGTCACTCAGGGGCTCTGATTGGTGAACATTCTGATGAGGTGTCTGAGAACATCATGGTTGTCTCATCCCAATGAGCTGTAATGGGTAAAGATTTGGGGATATTTTCATTATCTATAACTGGAAATAGTTACTTACTCACTGGTTGGGCCTGGAAATAGCAATTCTATACTATCACATGGACACATGATAATGCAAGAGAGGCTAAAAAATATTATCTAATTTTGTACCTTCAATAGAAAATTTTTACAGTACACTCATCCTCTCTCCAGCTACTGAGTTCACTCTATTACTGCACCCATTTCAAAGTCTAGAATATCCTCTCAATCAGGACCACATTTTAATTGGCTATCATAAAAAAAAATTCATTCTACAAAGGACTGATTGAGTAATCCATGGCAGGCTCTAGCACATATCAATGACTGAATGCTTCTGGGAAGGCATTTTTTTGGTTTGTTTATTAATCCTCACCCAAGGATATTTTCCCATTGATTTTTAGAGAGGGAGAGGGAGAGGCAAAGAGAGAAACACATCATCCCAACTAGGAATATGAATCGAGCCTGCAACCCAGGCATGTTCCCTTGACCAGAATAGGATCCAGGATACATCAGTCCAAGGGCTGACATTCTATTCACTGAGCCAAACTGGCTGGGAAGGCATTTTTAAGACCTGTCTACACTGACAGTGGATGAAGTTTCACGATTAGGTTGGATCTGTGTTCTGGAATGAATCTCTTGTCCATTGATCTCTATGGACTCTGCAGCCATTCTCTTGAAGTATTGTACTTATATATTTTCATCTGCAGACACCACAGTATTGTTCTCCCAGGAGGCTACATAGCTTTCAAAGCCTAGTTCTTGATCGTAAACCATTGGGAACCTAAGAATGGTGTACATCCAGTCTTTTACTTTTTGTTTTTGCTAAAATCATATTCTTTAGCAATAAAATCACTTTAAAAAGTTACTATGGTCCTAATCTACTTGTTTCCAGCTTATTCCAAGCGCTTGTAAACATACCCAAGGTCATTTTTTTAGATCTGTCACTTGACATTGCTCTATTTCCTTGCTTTCGTTGCTTCCATGCCTATTTCTTTAAACATAGCAGTGGCTGCTACCAGAACAATAGGTTTTGGTAGGAAGACAACATCCTTAATCTTATATCTTGCTGTAGGGCCAAGTTCTTTGTCTTATTGGAACATTGTGTTCCAAGCCTATCTCTTACATTAGGGGTCTTGAAGAAGCTGGCTTCTCCAACACTGCTAGACATTTAATGTCTGCCTGCAAACCAGCCAGGTCTTTCCTGAGCTTATTTATCTTTCATGGTACCCTGACAAATGCATCAAGCAGCAGCCAATAAAAGTGAATAAATTGTCTTTTTTTTTCTTCTAAGTTTAGGTTTGGTAGACCCTTGTTCTTTCTTCAAAAGTTTTCTAAGCAACAGTTTTAACAAATATTTAGCCAAAGAATAACAGAGTTCTCCAGCATTTTAGCATCCTGCATGGGTTTCTTAACCACTTACTGGTGCCATTTTTCAAGTGGTGGACTTCAGTAACACCATGCTCCTCCCATTTCATTTGTCATAAAGAACAAAGGCATGGAGACACCTGGAGAGACTCTCAAACCAAGGCTGGAAGCAGCACAGCTCACTTCCCTTTGTCTAAGACTAAGCATGGCTGTGGACCTAACTGCATGAAGGCTAAAAGATATAAGATATAATCTGTGTGCCCTGAAAGGAGAGGAAGTGGATTTTTGTGGGTGCCTAGTTGTGACTGTCACAGTTTCCCACGGATTTAGTATGTACATTATTTTTTCCCCCCTTTCTACTATTATACCACACCTGGAATTTTCACTCAGGGTTCTACGTGAAAGTTCTCCAGGTAATTGCCTATTCTAAGTAAGCATTTTTTCACCATTTAGGATATAAAGTTTGTATGAAAAACCAAATGTGCATTTTTGTTTTATGAGATAAAAGTTTGAAGAAAACATGAAATGAGATTTTATTACACTTTATGAGAAATTAAAATGAACTGCTTTTTAACAAATTAATACATATAGTCTTTTAAAAATATTAAGTCATAGTGTGATAATTGAACATGGGCATTTATATCATTTTGAATTTTAGGTATCCTATTAGAATAAAAATATTTTAAGAAATACTCAGTTTATGTTAATGATCTTGAAACTTTCTGAATAGAAGAGGAATCTTTCAAAACTTTATACCACAGTCAAGATATACAAGGAAAAGAACAAGAAATGCAAGATCATAGTAGATTCTAACCCTATGAATGTCTTTTCTTAACTTTTAAATCTCTAGTACTAGCAGAAGACTGAGCAAATACTAAGGCAAATAGCTGATAAACCAATGAGTAAAAGAATGATCAGGTGTCAGAATAAATAAATAAATAAATAAATAAATAAATAACTATATTTAGTTACTAATAGCTGTAAAGTTACTAAAAATACTAATAGCTATTAAAATAATAGCTAATAATAGCTATTAAAAATAACAGCTAACAAAAAGGTCTATGGGATCTCAAAATTTCCCAATAAAACCACTGTTATGCAAGTCTTTAATATTTATGGCAAATATATGGACATTTATTTTAAACAATAAGATCATTGTGGCAATTTTTAGTAATGACTAAATATAAATCAATTAGAATATACTCAAAGTATACATATCAATAAGATCCAGTCACATTATTATTTAATTTTTATATTTAAATTTTGCTGGTTAGAAAGTTTTTTAAGTAGTATACAAAGTATTTAAAAGGTGTTTGAATACTTGGATAATATAACTGTGATAATGATAATTAAAGCAAAATGAAAAATATGGTCAAGGACGAAATTATGATATTAACACAGTCTGTATTTAAAATTATCATGGAGTAAAAAGTATATGCATACGTAAAATATTGAAATTTGAATTATAGTAATCAAGTTATGTTTCCCACTAGCAAGAATGTATTAGGTTAAACATCACTAAGGCAAAGTTTGATGATTCTTTTGATTTATAGGTACAAAGAGAGTGAATATAATAAAAATGCTCTCAAAAATAATTTGTTGACAACTTGTAGTCTCATTTATTTTTCTCCAAAATTGTTCTGGCTATGTATATTATTAGAGAAAAATTAAGTACAAAACAGGCTAATTAAATAGTTGTTTTGGGAAAGAATGAACCAATAAAGTAAGTGTTTTACAAGTGAACTAAAGAAAACAAAGATGAGTTTTTTCCAACTCTTTTTCATTACTTTGAAGGTGGATTCTATTAAAAACATCACTAAAAATATATAGGGGTTATAATAGGCTGAATCTTAATATTTATGGAGTGGAATTATCAGAAACATTTCTCTTATCACTAACAATTGATGGTTTTATAATAGCATATATTTACAACAAGAAAAAAAGATTATTAGACACATGCCAGGCACTATGTTTAGTACTGGGCTAACTCAGTGGGCAAGATAGACAAGGAGCCAGTCTCTTGGTGCTAAAATTGTAATGGAATTTTCCTATAGTGTATGTAATTGAACTTCTCTTTGTGTTGAAGGACAGCAGTCACAAACTCTGAATAGAGCTAGGTACATGTCCCCTCACTTTTAAATTACTGAAGGCCAAATATAATTATTTTCCTGACTTTATGTAGAATCTTTTTTTAGAATGTGAGTTAATGGTATAATAGCAATTAAATCCTGAAGGAAAAAAGCAAGAATGTGGAGGTGATACAGGATGAGACAACATGTGACTAGTATAGTAAGTTAAGATTAACTGTGCACATACCTTTTTACAAATAGCTAAACCATTGCATTATCAAGAAAAAGGATCACAACCTTAAGAAGTGGAAAATGAATTTAGTAATAGCTAGATTGTATGGTATTGTGATGTAGACAAGTAGTGAGAAAATTTTTGTTGGAAACCATCAAAGACAGTTCTGGGGTGGGGAGGGGGAATGACACAGCATGTCTCATAGACATAACTGTGGAGACTGTTAGTAAATGATCTAATAACTTTTTCTTCTCTCCAATTGCATTGATTCTCCACTAGAATAGACAAGAATTATAAATATCCAAGCCCCCCACTGTGCACTGTTTGAAAAACGAGGTATGTAGCTATTGATAAATGCTATATCTCTGTCAGAGAGAAATCTTGATATTACCCCATGGGTTTGATTTTAGAGTGAATATAAACAGGTTTAAGTACTTTTTATTGGTCTGTTTGTGTTGGGCAGTGTGAGCCATAGGTCTTCCTATATTGCACTGTAAATAAACAGTGTGTCCCTAGCATTATACTCACTGTGATGGATAGAATACCTTTCTCAACTCTCAATTGTCTCATTATCCAAATTCTATTGGGTCATTAAACAAACATTAGAAATGTGGATACTTGCTCTGCCTGAAATAAGATCATTCATTTTAACTAAAACTTTTATAAAACTTTATTATAAGTATATATATATATGTGTATATATATATATGGCATTGATTTCACACTATTTATATCGATGCTTTGATTTTATAGCATGATTATATAGCAAAGCATATAAAATCTCTCTTTTTTTAGGCCTAAAGCCTTCTTTAATTTGTATGCAGTCTTTGAATTCTGTCCAATGTCCATTAGTTTATTCAGCATTTGTGTTTCTATTTAAAATTCTGTTCCTAATGCTAATTGTTAACTTTAACAAGGGGCTCTTTATCTTATCCATAGAATGTTTCAAGGAAAATGGAGACATTTTGAATGACAAAGATTCTGCATCTTGCACAGGGTTGCAAGTCTCATCTGAAAAACAAAGAAAGCTGATTTAATGCACTTTCCCCTTTTTCTTTTTCTTGTGTGACTGAGACTTGTTTTTTCGTCTTCAGCCATTCATGGATTTTTGTGTTCTTATGTTACCAGACTGCTTCCATGCCAAGGACTGGCCCTGCCCTGGCATGGTCCTGGATCTTTTGTGTGTCAGGCAGCCTCCACGTTCTTTACTTCTGCAAGAAAAATGTCAAGACACGAGTCCAGATGA
>JAPDVU010000012.1:46911540-46924040 GCA_026230045.1 Corynorhinus townsendii
GGTATAGGCAATTTTTGAATTTTTGTAATTGTTGGCTCCAAAGAGGTTTTTTTAATCAATTACACACTTACTAATACTTTATCAGGTTGTCTATTCCACCTGGCCTCCCACTACGTTTTGCCAACACTGTGTGTTGTCAATACTACTTATCTCTGTCAGTCTTATTGGGGCATTAGTGCTCTGTTGTTATTTTAATTTGCGTTTCTTCATTTTAATAAATAGATATTTGATTCATTTGAATTAATTAGTTACAATGATTCCTTAGTGTTGTAGATATCCATTACAGCAAGTGTTCTCAGTGAAGCAGGGGAGAGCAGATCTTTACCCTGCTACTTAACTAACTCTGAGACTTTGTAGAACTAATCACTTTGCAGTACATGGGCTTCATTTCTTATTTGGAAAATTACAATGTTAGTTTAAGTTTTAAAATAAGGCTAAGTTCATATCATTTTATCAATATCTACAGAAGAAAATTTGACAAGCATTGCAACTTTAGGTCAGGAGCATGCTGATAATAGATTCCTTAACATAGTGAGAGATATAACACTAGAAGCAATGCTAGATGCATTTAATGCATTTAAGAGGAAGAATGCTTACCACAATACTGGTATAATACTGCATAGTGTGATACCTTAAAATACAGCAAAAATAGATGTTTCTATAATAGTATATACACAGTAAATACTTATAAAAGCCAAGGAAATGAAAATAAATAAAGTTTTCAGTTTTATAGCATCTGTTTTTATTTTCTTTGGTTAATCTTGCAAAGTTCTTTCTATTGGACAAAAATATAAAAGTAAAATATTTAAACAAAATATTTTAATGGAAGCATGAATAAGTAAAATTTTAAAGTGAAAAGCTTTTTAACTGATGCCAATATTCTAAAGTTGTTTGTTGCTTAATATGCTTTGACTAAACTTCAGTTTTCTGTAGGCAGGTTCTTAGGGCTCAGTTTGCATATATAGGCTTAATTTGCTTATGTACATGTCTTATGTATGTGTATGTATATTCCCTGGACCAATGTGGGGATATTTGAATAATGTTCAAGGAGTCATTTGGAAGCACCCTACATAAGTGAAAATGAGAGCTTGGATTGTTAGGATGCAAGAATAATAAAACTTGGAATGTGATGATCAAACTTGAAGGCAACAGTTAAAGTTGTGTATCCCAGCTAGGGGATCCAGAGAAAGGGTGTGTGTGTGTGTGTGTGTGTGTGTGTGTGTGTGTGTGTGTGTGTGTGAGAGAGAGAGAGAGAGAGAGAGAGAGAGAGAGAGAGAGAGAGAGAGAGAGAGAGAGAGTTAATATGAATGAGTGAGAATGGGGAGCCTATATTTGCCTACAGTGCTGTAGTGGCTGTTGAATCTGAAGTCACTTGGTCCACCTTCCAGGTGAAGAAGGAGAATCCAGGGAGAGGAAGAGTCTGATCCATCAAGGCAATGGAGGTTTCAGGCTAATTTATATGGAAAGTTATTATACTCCTTGCTTTATGTGGATTCTGCTGGACTAAAGGCAAAGCTATAAGCAAGTAGGCTTTACAGTTGTGATTTCTATTCCCAACTCATTACTTCCACCTCTTGATTCACATCTCAGGCTCAGAACGGTAAAGCACTTTAGAGCCCAAAATGAAAGAGCAATGATGTCACTGTAAGGCTGATCTGATTCCCAATACAAAGCTCTTTTTGCAACATTTTTGAATTAAACTAATTAGACTACAAGCTATATTAATGAGTGAGATCCTTATCTCTGTGTTCACCCCATTCCCCTGACCATATTCAGTGCAGATGGTGGGTACTTAGAATATGTAAATAAATAAATAAATGAACAAGGAAAGGAAAAAAATCAGACTCTTTAACCACTACACATTAATTGCTATTAATATCTTATTAACGCATTTAAAATGATAAAATATTGCCATGTGAAACTGAAATTTAAATATTGAGCTTAAAATAGCCTTGAAATTACATTGAATTAGCTTTGCATCTAAACAGTCAACATGAAGAACAAAGTCCTCAGTGCTTCCTGACTTGGAGGCTTTAATCATCAAAGCTGTATTTTGCACAGTTGCTTTTGCCTGTGTTGAAGTGTTTCCCTGTGGGATATGGTAAAAGCTAAGGAATTCAGTGACCATTTGGAAGGCCTGGCTGTATGTAGCCTCTCATTAGGTTGCACTAATGCCACAGGCACGCAAAGTGAGCATCTTGGAGGCCAACCTGCAGAATCCTTCTGAGGACTGCACAGAGGTGAGCATTGTATACAGGAAAGGAACACATTTTCCATAAAAGAGACCAATTAGGAAACAATTTTATCTCATGAGGACAACATTCCCAGATGGTTTTTCAATGGTTGGAAATTGGTTGTTTGTTAAATGAACCGAAACTGTCACCTTGTCACTGGAAAACAAATTGCTAATGAGTATGGGCAAGTCTTCATTAAGTACTCACAGAAGGGAGGCAGGTGACACCACATGGTAGCTCTTTACTCAGAAAGGTAAAGAAAGATTCAAGAGCCTTGAAAGAATGAAATTAAATCATGTGAATTCTACCTCTCATCATCTCTTGTCCAAAAAACTTCTGTGGCCTTCTGAGGCTTGTCCACTCTCTCCAGTCTATCCTCCTTGCAGTATGCCTGCCACACGAATGCTGGGGAGGCAGGAGGGACAGGACTGGTCAGGTGCAAGTAGTTTTAGATCTGCCTTCAAAATATATCTTGAATGAGATAATTTCTGACCATAGATATCTTAGGCTAAGTTAGCATTATGTATCCTCTGTCTGGCTGTGATAGACTCAGATTTATCTTGCTTCCAATCTTGCCCTTTTATACTTTTTTTTTCTGTTACACTATGGCCAGAATGCTCAATTTAAGCAATGTTGCTACTTCCATGGCTTTTCACTTCTATTGATTTGGACCCTTGGTCAGCTCATTCACCTCAAGTTTTTCCTCTTACCCACATTCTATCCCAATATCTTACACAGTCATGCACTATTTAACAATGAGGATACATTCTAAGAAATGTGTCATTACGTGGTTGATTTTGTCATTGTACAAGCATCATAGAGTGCACTCTCACCAAGCTAGATGGTCTAGCCCCGTGGTTGGCAAACTGAGGCTTGCGAGCTACATCGGCAATTTGGCCCCTTAAGTGTGGCTCTTCCACAAAATACCACGGCCTGGGTGAGTCTATTTTGAAGAAGTGGCGTTAGAAGAAGTTTAAGTTTAAAAAATTTGGCTCTCAAAAGAAATTTCAATCATTGTACTGTTGCTATTTGGCTCTGTTGACTAATGAGTTTGCCAACCACTGGTATAGCCTACTGTTCACCTAGGCTAGATGGTATAGGCTTTTATTCCTAGCCTACAAACCTGTACATGTTACTGAACTGAATTCTGCAGACAGTTGTGACACAGTGGTAAGTACTTGTATATCTAAACACAGAAAAAGTACAGTAAAATATTGTATAAAAGATAAAATATGGTACTTGTGTAGGGGACATACCATAAATGGAGCTTGCAGGACTGAAAGTTGCTCTGGGTAAGTCAGGGAGTGAGTGGAGAGTGAGGGTGAAGGCCTAGGACATTAATGTGCACTACATAGACTTGATAAACACTGAACACTAAAGGTACATGAAATGTATAAAGCAACATGAGGTTAAATCAAGCACAAAAGAAAATGATGCAATCAAGAGAAGTGGTAAATGCAACATGTAAGGCTGCTGCCAGCATAACACAGCGTACTGTTTTACAGCAAATGTATTTTTTTAGAAGTAGAAAGAGTACACTCTAAAATATAGTATAGTAAAAACACAAACCAATAGCAGAGTTGTTTATCATTACCAGGTGTTATGTACTGTACATAATTATATGTGTCATACTATGACTGGCAGCACAGTAGGTTTGTTCAGACCAGCATCAAGCAAGTAATGCATTGCACTATGACATCATGACAGCTATGATGTAACTAAGCAATAGAGATTTTTCAGCTTCATTATAATATCCGGGACCACCATCAAATAGGCTGTCCATAATTGACCGAAACATTGTGATGATGCACATGGCTGAAATTCCACGAAGAATATATACATTTTTGGTCATTTCTGTGCTTATTTTTTTCTTTTATGTGATTTTTTTTCTTCTTATTTCAGTTCTCTTTTAAAATGATAATCTGGGGCCCACTTCATTCCTTGTGATTGTGTTCTATTTGCCAAGGCATTTTAACTTCATGATTTCTTTAAGATAAAACATTGTTACATATGCTACTACCAGGAATCTTTACCTACAACTTACTTTTAACCTTTTATTTTTGCTACAACAAGTAGAAGAGTGGGTGGTGTTAGACCAGTGAGTCTCGGGTTCCAGATTCTAAATGATATGCTTTTGGATTGGAAGAGGAAAAACCCTACAGCCTGAATTTCAGAGATTAAGAACTAAAATAGAAGAGTATAAATCAGAGACTTTATCCTATTTTCCTGAGGCCAAAACAACTGGGCTGTTAAGACCTTTACTGATTATCACTTGGGACAAAATATGTGCCCTTGCCACCTCCCTCTCCTAATAAAGGAGGAACAAATCACTTCTACTTATATTAAGAGTCTCATTAAAAACCACTCCAAATACTCAAAGTATTAAATCTTTCCTCTTCATAGGATTTGAAGATGTTAAGTTTATTAGTTTTCTATTGCTGAGTAAAAAATCACCATAAACGTAGTGCCTTAAAACAATACCCATTATTATCTCATGTTTCTGTAGGTCAGAAGTCTGGGTGGGATTGATGAGGTTCTCTGCTCAGGGTCTAAATCAGGGTGTGGGCTGGTTGGGCTCTTTTGCAGGCTTGGGGACTGGGGGAGAGTCTGCATCCAGGCTGATTCAGGTTGTTGGCAGTATCCAGTTCCTTATGGCTGTCCATTTGAGGTGCTATTTCCTGGCTGGCTGTCAGCTGAGGCTGCTCTTTGCTAGCCACATTTCTCTTTACCTGGTATCTTCAAACCAGCAATGTACATTGAGTTCTTCTCACACTTCTAATCTCTTTCTCTTCTGCTATTAGCCAAAGAAAGTTTCTGATTAGAAGGTTCATATGATTGCATTGGATCCATGCAGATAATCCATATTTTAAAGTCAACCTGTAACCAGGTTTCAGGGCTTAGAATTGAATATTTTTGAGGAATAATTTCAGAAATTCTTTTTTATTAAAAGAACCCCACATGTTTTTATTGATTTCAGACAGAGGAAGGGAGAGGGAGAGAAAGAACTATTGATCAGCTGCCTTTGGCACACCCCCTACTGGGGATTGACCCTGCAACCCAGGCATGTGCCCTGACCTGAATTGAACTGGCAACCTCTTGGTGCACTGGACAAGGCTCAACCAACTGGACCACACCAGCGGGGCTCATTGCAGAAATTCTTCCTCCTTCATAATCTAACACAGGCTTCATTAGCACACTTCAAAAGATATTCTCTCATAATCACTCATTACACTTAAATGTACAATTTCTGGCAATGCACAAATAAAATCATCCATTTAAACTACTTTCATTCCAGTTTTCAGGCCTTTGCAAAAGTAATCACCTTTTCCAGCTCATCATTAGAGGAAGTATCACTGTTTCTTGGCAGGGGAGAATGACTGTTAAAAAGAAATTTCCTCGTTTTAAGTAAGAAATTTCCAAAGGAATGTGACAAATGCTTAATCTTCCTTCAATGACAGTGACATATGCCTCCCTCTGTGGGAGTTTCTGCATTACCTCAGGCAGAGATAGTACCTTTGCTGTGTTCTCACAAAGCCTAGTTCATGCCTCTTTATGTTTCTCAACATTTTGAGCTGTATTTGTAATTCTGTGTTTCCCTCCATCACTATATTTTAATTCCCTGGAGGCAGACCTACAGTTCTGAGGTTTCTGATTCGAAGGTTCATATAATTGCATTGGGTCCATGAAATGGAGTAGGTGGTCAAATGTATTTGCTAAATGAGTAAGTCAGAATGGCAGAATTAAAATGGATGCGAGGGATGGGGTCACAATATAAAACAGAAGATCAGGGGACTGGGGTTTGATAAATCTGTTAACTTTTTTTTTTTTGTAATGATATTAGTATTTTCTATAGCTGCTCTTTCATATACTACATTCAATGTTATTCTTCTATCACCCCAGCAAGGTGAGAATGTAATATAGACATTTTACAGAGGAGAAGAACTCATCATAAATGAATTCAAGCATAGTTAGCGTGTGATTTCTTGCTGGAAGGCAGCGAGACAAAGCAGAAGATCGAGTGGTGGATATAGGAAGGCCTTTTAGCTGCTGTGTGAACTATAAAGTTAATTATGTTTCCTGAAATTCAAGGTTTGTGGTGTGTTTTATTTTATTTTATTTGTAAAGTGAAGATATGCAAATTATTTGGATGATTTTAACGATATTCTGTTAATTAATGCATTTTATATTTTGATATAAGAAAAAATCCTGGGAATGTGGTGGCTTATATTAGACACTTTAGTAAAACTTGTTTTACTTCTATCTTTGATTGTAAAACTAATATGGTGGGTTTTCTAGTCTTTGGTATCTCTCTAATGTACTTTGTGAGCTATTTTCTTTCTTCTTAATTCACTGTCACCCTCTTGTCCCACCATCATTTACCAGGGGATATTACGTTGCCCCAAATACATCCTGGCTGTAAGAATAAGAATCTTATAAACTTATTTTCACTAAGTTATGAGAATACAACAGTAATAATAATAGGAGCTTCAATTTAATGAGTATTGTATATGCCTTACATTTTATATGCATTGTCTACATTTGCTCCAAATTTGCAAGTTAGGGATTATAGGCTACAGTTTTTTTAAAAGAAATTGAGGCTCAAAAGTTTAGAGACTTGTCCCAAGTTGCACAGGTAAGAAGCAAAGCAGCTGGTATTCAAACACAACCAGAATCAGTCAGCCTTCTCTATTATACAAATTTTCTTTTTCCTCTCAAGAATTTATTGGCTGACCTTTGGAACTAGATGGGAATAGTCTTGACTGGGGGAAGTTTTCTAGAATGTTCTCAAATATCACCCAGCAGCTGATGGAGTTCTTGGCCCTCCATGAAACCTAGAATCTTCTATGAGACAGGGACCTCCTTTATTCCAGGCTTTGTGCTGAAATTGCATTACAGATTTGTAGCTGTTAGTGAAATCTGTCATGTGGCCCTGAGTAGGGATTTTTCTGAAGGTTGGTAGGGGTATTCTCAGGCTTGTCCAGAGGGAAGAAAAAAGGGATCATAAGGAAGAATCTTAAACTTGGATGAAGGGAAGACAGAGCAAATTCAGGTTAATAAAACAGGTATCTTAATATTTCCTTTGAGATGCTATTTAGTGGGATAAGAAAGGGATAGTGAAGGTTAGGGTAGGCTCTGGTCAGGGAGGGCTTGGTCAGGAGTGGATGCTCCAGGGGTCAGTTTGTGAATTGAAGAGAAGAGAGGAACTATGGCAATATACATGACTCCTTGAATCTGTGTTTTGAGTTTTGCTAATAGGAACATAAATGGATAAGCAGTAGGACAATGTTTAATATGAAAATTCAAATGAGCCTTTTTCATAAGTAAGGTGCAATCTATTATTAACAATAAAAATTCTAACTTGCTCAGTCTGGACATATTGTAGTAGTTCTGATTTTGGAGTCCATATGGTTGTTGTGGGAATAAAGAGGGACCAGAAAATTGCCTGTTTGAAAAAAATTCTACATCCAGTATTGTTTTCCTTCTACATTGAGTCATGTAAACTTTTACACATTTAGGCCATCTAGATTCGTTTGAAAAACACTTTGTATTTATAGAACTGCATGGAACATTGTAAAAGTTAATAACTGAAGAAAATCAGTCATAATAATTTTCCCCATGATGAATAAAAGTGATACCCTTAAAGACTATTAGCAAAATGATGTTTTGTTGTGTTTTCATTTCAGCAGCTCCTATAGGATAAGGAAGATATCATTAAGTGTTGGAAAGATTATTCTTTATCCATTATTTTCTTTGACTGAAGAATGTCTTGAGTACCGAGTAGCCTGGGTTTTACTTTGCTTTATGCCAATTATGCCTCTGGCTCAAGATTTTCATGTTCCTGATAGGAGAGAGAACATTTCATAACTTTTCATTTCAGTGTCAAGTAATGTCATTAGTTGATGGTAGTCATCCCTTTCCCCTAGTTCAAAGTAAGTGTAAAATAAGTGGGAGAAAAAAAGGTAGGATTATTTTCTAGGGAAAATGCTTTTTTTAAATTTTGGTTTGCATAGAGCACATGTATGTTTCAGTCAACTTAATACTTGTCTCTTCAATTGCTGTATCTTGCTGGGCAGCCATCGAGAGCCCTCAGGAGGACAGAATGGGGCCAGGGAAACATATTCTGGAAGGATGCAAGGTACTGCAAGCCCAGAAGATGTCATTGGACTTCCCATAGGAACAGGAGAACTGACAAATAGTCATTAAAACAATTGCCTTGAAATGAAGGAGATTGTGACTTCAGAAACTGATAAAACAAGTTTCAAATATGTGTTTTGGAAAGTAATCTGCTTTCTTTTGGGAGCAAGACACCTGTCAGGAGAATTGATAACTTAATTTGCCACCCGACAGTCAAAATAAAACTGACACCTATATTTTGCTAGGTAATAGAAAATGATTTAATATTTGAACAAAGAAACCCAGGTTGAAAAAGGTATGATGAGCACAAATGTGTCACTTGTTAAAGGTTGATGAAAGAACTCAGTTCTGTTTGCCCATGGAGAAGATGAACTGGAATTACCTGCTATAAGAAAATTTTGAGATCCTACTTAAATCAAACTAATGCAATGAGAAAAGAATAACATTAATTTAACTTATGTTCTGGTTGAAGCTTAGATTGTGAACCTAAAGATATTGAACCTAAATATCTTAGCTTAGATTGTGAACCTTAGATATTGAACCTAAAGAACTTTTTTAAAGTTCATTGGTAGTGATGTAATTGGACCCAATTGCTATTGGAAACTTCACCCAGTGAGTTAAACTGAATTTAGATAATTTTTTGGCCCAGTTTTATTTCTTTATTAAACTATTGATAAACTCAGTTAAACCAAACATTGAACTAGAAGATATAAAGCAATGACTTTGAATACAGGTATAAACTAGCAAGTCTAATTTTTGCAACATAGGGGAATTTAGCTATATTAAAATATTCTTAGATGTAAGCCAATAATCCTCATCTTCCTCTTGTTCTGATCCACATGTATAGAGTCTTTGCCTTGATTGATTCTCCAGGCAGCCATATCTTTAGCAGCACTCCTCAGTGATGCTAGGGAATAACTTACACCTTCAATAAAGTGAAATATTTGGAAATGAGAGCAACAGTCAGTATTTAGAACCCAGAAGTAAATTCCTGAATCCAGAAATGTGAAACTGATCTTTGTTAAGACATACTTTCAATTTCAAATTTTCCCTTGTGTGTTTAGATCTGAAATTTAACAATCTTCATTTTCCAAAGAAAATAGATCAGTATATCCAAAGACAATACATATTTAGAAAATATCAAATGTTTTATCTCCTGATTTTCTAACTTGGGTTCTGGTCACTTTTCATCCAGATATTTTCTGCTACTTCATATGATGTATTACACAGTACTGTATTCCCTGTATTTTTAGCTAGGCAACTTTAGCTTGAAATTTTAACTCTGATTTTTAGATGAAAGAATCGCTTAGAAAAAGAAAGACATGCATGTGAAAGCCAGCATCTAAAAATAATTTTAAACTATGAAGCAAAGAAAGAGCTGTAGTCTTCCTTATAATTAGAGAGGTGTGAGAATGCTGGTGTGGAGGCACATTAGTTATGGAAAGAAGAGGAACATGAAGAAAAATGCTCCTCAGAAAGCAGAGCTTCAAATTTTTATTTATAATGGTGTTAAGAAAATTAAATACTCCTAAGTAGATGTTTAATTCTACCTATTTAAAAGATTCTGATTTGAAAACACACACTCTCTCCATATATATATGGAGGAGCATATATTCCATCTATATGCTCCTCCACCTCCCCCACCACTCTTCCACCCAGCAATCACCACACTGTTATCCATGTCCATGAGTTTTTTTCTCTTTTTTGCTAGAATCATCCACCATCCCCTCACTCCAGCTAGCCCCCTAACTCCCCGCCCCTGACAGCTGTCAGGCTCCTCTCTGTCTATGAGTCTGTCTCTATTTTGCTTGTTAGTCCATTTTGGTAATATTTTTATTTATTAAGTGGAGAGAATACATGCATATTTGTTTTACCGTTCTCTTTTCAATCAAGACATATTCTTTGTGTACATTAAATTTTTCTTAATAAAAGCAACTCTAAAAATAATTTCCACTCAGATAATCACTTTATGTTGCAGTTATATGGCTTTTATAGGCTGACTATAATGGAATCAATAGTCTTTACTAAGTATTAGTTCTATTGGCTCGTTTTCAGTTGTAGCCTTCTATGATTGCTTAAACTGAGGATTATTTTTTCTTTATTTACTCACACCAATCATTACGTGTACTACACACACCTGTCCTGGGTTTTAATAAGTACATATTGATTACCGAATGTATTTCATCACTTCTTCATTCCCACAACCTAAACCCTAGTGCATGTCTTTGTCATCTCTCACCTGTGCTGCTGTCACTGGAAATTAATTGCTCTTTTTTCATATTTTTCCATCTCAAATGTATTTTGTTAACAGTTGACAATGGTCAATAAAAAATGCTATTGGTAGAGATCTTTATTAACATGGAATTTGGGGTGTGACTTACCAAACCTAGACTATAATCCTTACTTCTTTCTAGCCTGGTCTCTCACCTTGTCCTTTGACACATCTTCCTCATCTAGTATTGTGTGCTCTTATACAATGGCTCTCACATTCTGTTGTGTACCAAAATCACCCGAAGACTTGATAAAATACCTATTGTATTTTGACAGGCTTGGTTTTGTGTGTGTGTGTGTGCTTTGGCTTTGTTTACATGTGCTATTAGTTCTCTTGATGATTCTAGTACGCACGAAAGATTGGGAATTACTGTTCTTATGCTGATGACAACTTTTTGCTTTCATAAGCTCCATACCTTCCTGCTTCTATACTTTGGCTATGTTTTCTTTTCCTAGGACACCCTCCTCTCCACTTTTCCTACCTTTGTTTACCTAGCTACCTTGTTATGCATCCTTACATTCAGCTTAGATATAACTACCTCTTTTATGAAGATTCCTAAGCCGTCCATGGTTCTTCTCAGTATTCTCTGTGCATTCCTCTGCCACAGTATTGATATTATAAGTTAAAATGTCATGGATGTCTCTCCCATAAAACCCATAAACTCAGTAGCTAATATTGTGCCCCAAATGAGATAAGTGCTTATTAAATATTCACTAAGCAAAATCAAACCAAAATATTATATAAGACTTAATTATACAAAGATTTTCTTTTCAGTAAAATAATAAACAAAAGTTCACAAATTAATGTGATAGCTAACAATAGTAGATGCATGGGCATAATACCTAGGAACAACTGTATGAAGGGATAAAAGGAAGGACTACATATGTTGTGACTAATACATTTTAGTTGCTTCAGTGATTAGTGAAATTGATCAGTCAGACTGATTGAACCATCTGATTAATTATATTAATTTGATAAAAATCACTGAACAAGTTAGCACTTTAGTCTCTTGTCTGAATCATTAAAAAGAATATCGATCTTGTCCAACTACAAATCATAAAGCATATTAATTTCCCCCAGTGTTGAATTTGAAAAATTTGGAGCCTTCAAAATGGAATTTTCAAGTTAAAAATGTCTGCTTATCATTAGAAAACAGACCCAGTTTAAAACTTGAAAGGAAAAACATACTTTAGGAGCTGCTTCTGCTTGTATTTGTGTTGCATGGGATCATTATGTAGGAACAGAATATTTTGTTTCTAAGGGTTTGGGGACTAGGATGAGTTGAGGATTCTGCAGTGGGAAGGATATTAGCCCTCAGTACAGGGACTTGGGAGCTAGTCTGAACTCTCCCACTGGTCATTTATGAGACTTAAGCAAAGCACTTAACCTTTTCTGTGCCTCATTTGTTTTTTCTCTTTGGAAAAATTCAGGAGATAGTCTGTATATCTTTAAGATTCCTTATAAGGACAATATTCTTTGAATCTAGAAATTTCAAGGTAAATAGCATCAATCTTTACATACTATTTATTAGAATCTTACTTCTTTAGGAATTATCTTTCGTCTTCCTCTGTACAATTTTTACTTTTAATACACTAAATATTTTCCTTTCTTATGAAACTCTAACTTCATCAATGCTGACTAACCTTTGGAAACTGAAACCTATTAATCTCTTTAAAAGCTTTCAAGATAATCTAGGACAATAGACTGTGGCTATGAAATGTGGTTAATGGTGTATGCATATATAAAGGTAATGGAATGCTATCAATATCCAATTATATGATTTCAAAATTCAAGGACCCATACTGATTTATTAATACCATCTTCATATAAATGGAATAACTTTATGGTACTGAAATGTA